>JADRCD010184406.1:0-13808 GCA_019843815.1 Montemys delectorum
GGAGTCATGTACCCCTCTCTTCCCTACTAGCCTTTTTTTAAAGGCGCCACAAGAGTCAGTGGCTTTGAAGACCGTGTGGATGCCTGCCCTTTATCATCGCCTCTCTCATTACCGCTGTCCTGCCATCTCCTCCTGTTGGCTCCGTTCTTTGATAAGCTCCAGTGACTGCTGAAGGGAGAGGTAAATGGTGGTAGGATCCGGCCAGCACAACCAGCTGCTGGTGGCAAAGTACAGAGAGTGACACATTTTCCTTAACAAGGAAGTATTTACTGCCTGCATTCAGGGTGCCCAGCAGGATGCTTGGTGGCTGCTAGCTCTCTAAGGAGCAGACTCAGAAGCCCAGAAGCTAAGCAAACCAGTTGCCCAATGCAGATCCTCAAGCCAAAAGCTGTGGTGGTATCAAGCTATAAAGATAAAGGTGTGGAAGGGCTCTTCTTGTCAAGGTGGTAGACAGGAAGCGAGCACAGATAAACCTCCAAGGACTTACCCTGAAAAACCTACCTACCTCCTTACAAATTTCCAGAACCTTCTAAAAATAGTGCCACCAATTGGGGATAGAGTGTTTAAAACATGAGCCTGTGGGAACGCTTCAGATTCAAACTGTAACCCCCCTGTGATTTGGATGTGGGGTTTTCCCACACCCATTCTTATGCCAGGGGCTTGGTTTTTTTCAGTATAATGGTGTTGGTAGGCAGTGAGACCTTTCAGGGGTTGGAGTCTCGTGGTTTGGTGATTAGGGGTACACCCATAGAATGAATTGACACTGATCTCACAGAGCAAGTGACTGACCCCTAAATCTCTCTGGCATCTCTCTCGTCACGTGATTTCTGTCACACACATTCTATCCTTATGCTTCCACCCACCGGAGGTCCTCACCAAATTTCTAACCAAGCCCGGTCTTGGACTTTCAGTCTTACAAACTGTGGGCTTTGTATGCTGCCCTGGCATAGACATTTTGTTTTAGCAACAGAGAAAGGACTAAATACAGGCTTGGTATACAATTAGAACTGAGCTCCTTGAATAAAGCCAAGAATCAAAGACTAGAAAATCTTTGCTCACCACAGGGTCTCCACCCACAGCTAGAGCTGACTCCCTGAACTGTAGACAGAAAAAGATTCTCTCAGGAAGGAAAAAAAAAAAAAAAAAAAAAACCCAAAGCTTTGAAGTCTGTACTATGCATGTGCATGCACATGCATGCACAAATTTTAGCCACTTGCCAAGGCTGAGATGTGAACCTTCTAAAGTTAACAAAGCCTCCAAGGAAACACACAGAAGAAAAGTATTGACAAGGATGAGCTCACAGACAAAATTCATACATTCATGGGGGAAGGTGTTATGAGGGCCAAAAACTGTAGACTTGGGAGTTTGCATCTCAGAGAGCACAGAGCACAGAGTAATCTGAAAGGAAAATTAGCTATTATTTGAGTGCCTACCCCAGGATGCTACTGTTATTCTAGATATGGCACCTGCACACAAACAAGGTGTTGCTCTCTGAAAATACAGAAGGCAGGCACAGGTGAAATGGAGCCTGTAGATCACAGCCCCCCAAACAAGCCAGAAAGAGGCTTGTCTTCCGGTTACTATTCCTGCGGTGAGTCACCATGACCAACTTGCATAGGAAAAGTGTTTATTTCGCTCACAGTTCCATGTAACAGTTCATCATCAAACAGGGCAGGAGCTGATGCAGAGGCCATGGAGGGGTGCTGCTCACTGGCTTGCTCTTCATGGCTTGCTCAGCCTGCTTTCTTATAGAACCAGGACTATCAGCCCACTGATGGCACACTGGGCTAGATCTCCCCTCATCCATTACTAATTAAGAAAATTTCCTACAGGCTTGCCTACAACCCGACCTTATGCAGACATTTTCTCAACTGGGGCTCCTTCCTCTCAGATGACTTTAGCTATGTCAAGTTGACATAAAACTACCCAGTACAATTGACCACTTGTTGACTTGGCACACAAACTCATCACTGTAAAGCCACAATCTTTCCCTTCTAGTTCATCCCCAAGATCACATATTAATATAAACTTTGCAATATAAAACATTTTACAAACTTAAAAAGGCCCACAATCTTACAAACTCAAACACTTTAAAAAAAAATCTAGTCTCTCAATTGTGAGAGATCAAAATCAAAAATAGGTTTAATACTTTTTTACTTCGAAAGGAAAAAAAAATCAAGGCACAGTACAATCAAAGCAAAGTAAAACTGAATTCCAACTGTGTAAATACTCAATATCCAATGTCTGGGACCCACTCACAATCTTCTGGGTGCTTCCAAGAGGCTTGGGACACTTCTCTGGCTCTGCCCTCTGCGGCACACACAGTTTGTCTTATAGGCTTGAGCAGTCTCCACTCCACCACTGCTGCTGTTCTTGGTTCTGGCGTCTCTAAGATGCTGGAGTATCTGCTGCAACTGGGCTGCACTTTCACCCATAGCCCCTCCTGGGCTCTCTTCATGTTACCAAGCCTCAACTTCTCCATGAGCCCTTCAATTCTGGGGCTTCAACTGCTACTGAGGCTGTACCCTCCCCAATGGCCTATCCCAGTTCTCTCACATTTCCGACCCTCAGCTGCTTTTCATGCCCTCTTCAGTCTTTAAAACCAATACCGTCTGGGTAGCTTTTATATTACCAAGTTCAGCTGGCAGCATGAGGTACAGCCTTGGCCCTCTCTGAGACACAGCTTCTGTGTGCCACCCCTGAGGAACTACTTCCCAAAAGACCTCACCTCGGGGATGTTGGTCTCTTGTTAATCATAACCAACTCTTCAGCTCCAGCTGACCAGACGCCAAAACTTCTTCATACAAATTGCCCAATAGAATCTGTGCTTTCCTCTGAAATTTCCCAAGCCAGGCCTCTTATCATCTGTACTGTTCTCGACATTCTTATCTTCCAAGCTCCGACAGATCAGCTCACCAAACTTGAAACACTCGATGGCTTTTCTGGTCCAAAGTTCCAACGTGCTTTGGACGTTGTGAGGTCTGAACTATTCCAGTAACAACGCCTTTCCTAGTTAGGGTCTCTATGACTGTGATGAGATACCATGACCTAAGCAAGCTGGGGAAGCAAGGGTTCCCCATTTGGCTTACATTTGCTTATCACTGTCTGTCACTGAAGGAGGTCAGGACAGGAACTCAAACACAGCAGGAACCCGGAGGCAGGAGCCCACGTAGAAGCCACAGAGGGGGTGCTGCTTACTGGCAGGCTTGCCTAGAGCCCAATCTTTTGAAGATAGTTTCTTAAGTGAGGTTCCCTCTTCTCAGATGCCTTTAGCTGCATCTAGTTGACATAAAACTACTGAGAACACCTATGCGTTGAGAAGATCTATCCTTTCATCCTGATGGATAGAGGCAGCCACTGTGCTTTGGGCTCCGTGACGTAAGGCAATGCCTACAAAGTGGACAGTAGACTCACCTGAAGGTCTTGTTAGGGAGGTGTTTTGGAAGTGACCACAGTGCGATTTGTTAATCTGGCTCCTGAGGGTAAGAGAGGAAGCTGGGGCTGTGTCTTTGGATAGGAGGGGCTCAGCAATAGGGAGCCCAAGGACCCCTTTTGCCACTGGAGTCTGGGGGTGATGGATGAGGTCGGGTCGGCTACTGCAGAGATCCCAGTGCTGAAGGCAATGGAGGAAGAAGGTGTTCTCAAATGTTAATTTTACAGTTATCTAGGTAAGGTGGAGCCAAGAGATCTGCAGGTGTTCATAAGAAAAATAGTTTCTTGCTCACAGTTCTGAAGAGGAGGGGGGTCACACAACATCCCATATGGCCATATGAGGAAGTACCAGAAAACAGAGGGGAGGGGGACAGACAACATATACAGGAGCCTTTATTGTAGTTTCTTCAGGAAAGATCAGATGAGGCATAGTAGGAAGGATAGGGATTAGCTAGTGTGGGGGCATAGAGCTGTCCCCGGCTGTCTGCCACTCAGCCCTGGGGTTATCATAGCAGGTGGGTAGTTGTTTGATGATATAAGAGTCTGATCTAGGTCTAGGAGGTTGTTAAGGTATGGCCTCTAGATTGGTTAATTTGTATGTGAAACATGAAGTTGAGCTTAGTACTATTAAGAATGAGTTAACCCTTGGCAGAGCTGGACAGGATGCTCTAGGATGAGCAAGGCCTCCACACATCCAGACATTGACAAGTTAAAAAGGCATGCTTAACATACAGCCAGCCCTATACAAGTGCAGGACAAGGCCACCAGGACAAGACAGCATGAGCAGTGTGACTTTGGCAAAGATTTTCCTGAGTGCAGGTGCCCTTTGGTGATTGGAAGGTCTGTGACATGGGCTCTGGGGGAGGATTTCTACCCCAGCCCCACCGGGAGTGAGTCTGAGAACCAAAGAGCTGCTTGGGGATGCTTACAGCTCATGTTACCCTTGGGTGAGGTTGAACCAGCTGACATTTCTCTGTGGGCTGGAGATGAAGGAGGTGATGCAGAAGGTAAGGGATGGGGAGTGCAGAGAGAACGAGGGTGAGAGCTTGCTTGTGTGTGGGCACCCCAGGGTGCTGCACAGAGGCACTTAAGCACCCTGTCATGAAGCAGGTACAAAAGAGACTGTACCTGTGAGTGGGAGCAACCAAAGGTGAGTGAAGGTATCCGAAGCCTCCGTGCTTCCCATCTTAGGGCCAAGTAGAAATCATTCTTTAGTCATTTGCTTAACTGTTCATTAGTCCTTAGAAAAGGGCAGCACAGCTTCGTCCTGATCCAGAAGAAGGTCATATTGACCCATCCTTTCCCCAGGGAAACCTTTCCAGCCTCACCACACACAAATGAACGAGCAGAATAAAAGTCAAGATCTGGGCTGGAGAGATGGCTCAGTGGTTAAGAGCACTGAGCAGCCCCATGGTGGCTCACAACCATCCGTAATGAGATCTGATGCCCTTTTCCTGTGTGTCTGAAGACAGCTACAGTGTACTTATATAGAGTAAATAAATAAAATCTTTAAAAGATAAAAAAAAAAAGTCAAGATCTAGAACACCAGAGGGCAGAAGAATAAGAGGGATTCTGCCAGGTGAAGAAGGAAGATTGGGGGGGGGGGGGGGGGGCAGGGGAGGTAAGAGAAGACTTTAAGAAAAAAGCTGCAAGGGTGGGAAAGGTGCCTCCCCCAGCCGGCCACAGCTGGCCCAAGTCTAATGGCGGTGCAGCTGGTAACAACTCCTCAGTAAGAGCCCCATGCATGGCACAATCTTACCCTGTATTCTCATCGCTGTATCAAAGTCTGGGTTACATGCAGATTGCTCTGGAGACTACAAGTATGGAAGACTAGGAAGGAGGTAGGGCCGAGGGTAGGAGTTTTCCTGGTTGGGACTTACGGACTGGAGTTTTTCTGGAGGAGCCACAGGAAGCAGGGACAGTGCATGCCATCTCTGTGGCTGGGTGCGTACTGTCATCTCAGTCACGGTGAAAATGACAGGTTCGGAAGACGTGGCAGGTTGGGTAATGCACACATTTACATATCTGCTGGGTACCCTCCTGTGCTGGTGAACACCGGCATGCCAACCCAATGAGAACCCATGAAAGATGTGTGAGCTCTCTATTCTTCATACTATGTTTCCTAGGTATCAGGGTTGTCATTATAAACAAGGCAGATACAGACCTGCCCTCACAAACCAGAGAGGCAAGGAAAAAAACCTCACTTAATAGTTATATCCCAAAGCACTCCAGCATATGTGGATTTCAGTGTGCCTTAACATTTCAGGGACATGCTCTCTCCAAGATCAACTGCAAGCTTCCTCCTGGAGGAGGCAGCAGTGTTCAACAGAGTGATCCATATTTTCCTGGGGGGGGGGGGGGGGGGGGACAGAGAATCAAAAAGCTTCCCCGGGATCCTGGGGAGATGATCAGTGGGTGAAGCTTGTCCCACTCAAGTGTAAGGACCCAGAGTTTGGCTCCCCAGCACCCATGTAAATGCAGGTGTGGTGGTGATTCCTGGTTGTCAACTTGACTCTATCTGGAATGAACTACAATCCAGAATTGGAAGGCTCACCTGTGATCCTAAACTGGAGGCTGAGAGATAGAAGTTTCTGACCTGGGTCTTGGCATGGAGATCTTGAGGCATAGTGGCTATGAATCCCAGAGGATTAAGACTGGGAGATCTCTGAGTTCAAGGTCATCTGGGATTAAAAGCATGGTGGCATACACCTTTAATCTGGGCCACACCTTCTGCTGGAGACCTTTGTCAAGACATTGGAAGAAGGAAGATTTACTCTCTCTTCTTTGCTTGCTTGCCTTGTGAGACTGAGCAACTGCTAGATCCTCGGACTTCCATTCACAGCTGCTGCTGACCATTGTTGGGAGTTAGACTACAGACTGTAAGTCGTCAACAAATTCCCTTACTATACAGAGACTCTACCCATAAGTTCTGTGACTCTAGAGAACCCTGACTAATCCAACTGGTGTGGTGACCTACCTGTAATCCCAGCATGGGAAGGTCAGGTAAGTGTTAGGAACAGAGAGGATCCCCAAAGCAAGCTGGCAAGATACACGAAATGAATCAGTAAGCTCTGGCTTCAAGCAAGAGAATATATAAATGGAAAGCATCCACAAAGACCCCTGAAGTCAACCTTAGACCTCAATGTGCACCTGCACATATACTCATACATATACATACATACATACATACATACATACATACATACATATACATACATACATACATACGCCAAAAACACACATGAAGTGTTCCAGGGCTGCTGATGAGTCCTGAGATCAAAGGAGCAGTCCTGTGCCAAGAAGAAGAGCAGGCCTCTTGCCTGTGACATATGGACCTGGTGCCCTGTAGAAGAGGGCATAAAGGATGTGCTAAGGTGCCCTCGGTTGGCTGAGTCCAAGCCCATTCACAAAACAGGATCTGAAGTTCTATATTGAGAAACAGATGTTGCCCTTGAAGGGTAAGTGAGTGCCTGCCGACAGCCAGTTCACTTCCGCTGCTGACACGGGCGTCACCTCGGTCATCTCGGATATCCAGCATCAGAGGTATTTCCAGAAGTGCTTACAGGAAGAGACAGGGGCTTGGGCTGGGATCTAACCACCTCACCTGCACTGCAGAGCTAGAAACACATGTGACTCATCCTGGAAACTCCCGTCCTGACTGTGTTCCCGTTGCCTGGGCTGGGTTACCTGCCTGGCTTACCTGACAATCCCATCAGCCACTACAGGGTCTTGCTCTCAGATGTTTCTGTTCCTGGCCTGTTTCTATACCCCTGCAGGGGAGCAGTAGGGGCGGCTTTCTTGCGCTCTGCCGAGACTCTTCATCAGGTACCTGTTGGAAACTATCCTCAGCTTGGATCCACCCACCACGAGGGCCCTGTGTAGAGACATGTACCAGATGTGTGAAGATGATGAATTATTAACTACACCTTGTCGAGCTGGAATTTCATCCTGACGACAGCTTTGCAACCATCACAATCATTAGAAGCACAGGGGATGGCGCTGAGAGAGAGGAAGCCAGATGGGAAATAACAGGAAGCAAAGGAAAGCATAACACCAGAGAATAAGCCATTAGGCCAGTTCTCCAGGTGAGACAGGAGTCTTGTGACAGCGGGAAGGAGGGAGAGGCCACATACTGCGCTCAGCTCAGCGGCTGCGAGAAGGAATTAGCACTGAAGGAGGTAGTAAGGAGAGAGCCTTAGAAACAAGTGCCTGTGCTTAAATGTTTCCAGAGAAATCTTATAAAAACATATAAATGGCCTCAAGCTACATAGGTCCAGTTAAAAAATGCTAACAATTTCATTATATATAAAGACAGCAAAGGGTCTTAATTTGTAAATGTCACTAAAACCATTTTAAGCAGAATCATATCGATTTTTATAATTTGTTGTAATTATGTTTTCGTGGGGCAGATTGTTTGGAGTCTTGCTATGTTGCCCAAGCTGACCTCAGACTCCTGAGCTCAAGCAGTGCTCCTAAATAGTTGAGGCAGCAGGTGTGCATCACCACACAGCTGAAGGTTGCTCTTTGGAAGCCAGACTAAGCACTCACATCCCTGAGTGACATTAATCTTTCCAAGGATCCCTGAAGTTGTCACTGTGGTAGCTTCCCAAGAAGGTAGAGAAACTGAGGCACACAGATACCCCATGGCTTGCCAGAGGTGCTTTGGCTGCTAGCTCAGCTCAATCTCGTGCTGCGATGCTCCTAGCCCAGGAAGTGCATGGGCCACCAAAGGCAGCATATACTTGGCACAGAACTTGCTTCTCATCCTGGAAGATCCCATGATCCCTCTAACAATAACAACAGCATGTCTTCAAGTCATAAGGGTATTGCTACCTATCCTAATAAGGGCACAATGAAAATCTGTTAAATGGGTTAATTGTGCTGCCTGCTGCTTAAATATGAGTTTAAACGATGTGTGAGTATGTGGATCTGTCTGTTTTTCTTTCCCAGGCATGAGGAGCACAACATGATCCTCCATTAAAAACAATTTTATTTTAAAATATCAAGTTATACAAAGAGATCCAATCACAGATAAATCAAGGTTGTAGGGTTCTCAGAATACAGAGAACACATCTGTGTTAACAAGTACTCACAGGCCGGGCAATGGTGGCGCACGCCTTTAATCCCAGCACTTGGGAGGCAGAGGCAGGCGGATCTCTGTGAGTTCAAGCCCAGCCTGGTCTACAGAGTGAGCTCCAGGACAGCCAGGGCTATACAGAGAAACCCTGTCTCAAAAAAACAAAAAACAAAAACAAACAAACAAAAAAAAAACAAGTACTCACAGGGGAAGGGTCTCCCTCACAGGAAAAGGGGATGAGTCACAGAAGCTACAGTCTCTGGAAACATGCGTAACTACACAACAAGCCTCTCACAAGCTTCAGTGACCTGTTCACAACTAATTCAAAGGCATAGTGGCTCATGCCTTCAATCCCAGCATGCAGGTGGCTGAGGCAGATGGAGCTCTGTGAGTTCAAGGCCAACCTGGTCTACACAGAGTATTCAAGACAGCCAGAGCTACACAAGGAAACCCTGCCTCAAAAGAAAAAGAAAGAAGGGGAAAATAAAAGGCTTTAAAATCCTTCTTAGCAAAAAGAAAAAAGGAAAAAAAAATATCCTTCTTATTTTGGGGCTCAGTGACTAAGAGCACTGACTACTCTTCCAGAGGACCAGGGTTCAATTCCTAGCACCCACGTGACAGTTCACAGCTGTCTGTAACTCGAACATCTCACATCCCCACACAGACATACATGTAGGCAAAATATCAATGTACATAAAACAAAACTAAATTATTAAAAAAAATCCTTCTTCTCCCTACACTATCTAGACAATGCTGAAGCATCACGTAATACTAACAAAGGCAAATGTATGCTGGTGGAGAGGGGTTCACTTTCCTCGGGACTGTAGCCTCTTCTGTTGTCCTGACTCAAGTCCACTAACTGCCCCCAAACCTATGCTCACAGAAGCATCCCTAATTAAATGCAGTGGACCATGTTTGTGCACACACACACACACACACACACACACACGCACATAGGAAAGAGCGTGTAATAGGAAAGAAATATGATCAACGTGTATATAGGCATGTTCATGTCATTATGAAAGAAGTAATCAAAAGCACAGACCTAGAAATTCAAATGGCTGTGCATATTTCAATCATGACAGTTGAATGAACAGTTGAAAGGAAGCTGGAAATGTCTCAGCTGCTGTTCAGAGCTTGCTGATCACATAGGATGTTAGGAGTCCTTAAGAAACACTCTGAGTACAGAGTTATGTACAATGCCCATGAATCCCAGTGCTTACACATGTGCTTACAAGCAGAGGTAGGAAGAGGTCTAAGAAATAGGGAAGTATGGCCCTCTGACAACATGCAGGCACTATACCAGGGTAGTGAGCCTCTATTGTCCCCAGGACAAGGACATGCTCCACAAATCCATCTTACTGCCCTATCCCAGCAGCTGGGGCTATGGAAGGCCAGCTTGGGGGGTCACTACAGCCTGTAAACCAGGCAGAGGGCAGTCAGAGTGAACATGTGTGTTAGAATCTGAGCTGTGGGTACCTGGCTTAAGTCAGGTAGATGCTCTGAGAAGCAGGTGTCAGATGCTAAATGACTGCTGCACTGGCAGCTGGTCAGAGTCCATACGGATGGATAGGATGAGGGGTAGGGCACCCGTGGGACCAGTCCCAAAAGAGTGGCAGTTTGGTCTCCCTCAGGCATTGGAACTGGCTTACTCCAACCAGGATAAGTTTCTGTGGGAGCTGGGAGAGGTGTTCACAGTGAGGGTGAGGCATCTGCTAAGTGTGAGGGCCAATCAGGGCCAGCAGGAGACTCCCACATGACAGGTAAATACTGCAGCCAAGGTATCTGTCTGTCTGCCACCCTGATGGGCATAGGATTAGAGCCAGGCTCAGGTCAGAAGATGGTCCCTTGGAACAGCTGCTTGGCCCATCCCCAGCCAGCTGCAGACAGAGGCGCTAGTAAAATTCCAATTGCCTGTCAGAACACCACATTTTCTGTATCACTTGCAAATCATGTCAAATCAGCTCCCTTTAAAATATTGCCCCTTTCATGCCCTGTGTACCTTCTGATTTCTATGGCTTGATAATCACTTCCACAGGAGGAGGAGTGAGAAAGTAGAGAATATTAACTCGGGTTCGTGGGTGGATGAGCACCAGCTGCATGCAAGGTTGCAGATTATAGGTGTGTCTGTATGGGAGCTAAATCCCAGGTCTTTATCTGCTGAAAACAGAGTGGCATTTAGGGCTATGTCAATCCCTATGCATGCAGGGTTAGTCCACGGTAAAAAGGCTAATGTCAAAGACTTCATGTGCCCTGCCTGAGCCTACAGTGCTCTGAGAATGCTGTGCACAGTGTGGCTGAGCCTATAGCACTATTCGGATGCTATGCACAGTGTAGCATAGTTTTTGCCTTTCAGAGGTGACTTTTAACCCCAAATCTCAGCGGATAACATGGGAGAAATCTAGCTTGCAAAAGCTTCTGTGGCATTCTACTGATCTCATTTCCCAGATTCGGGGAAATTGAGATCCAGATGAATAAAGGACTCATTTAACATCACAGCAACTTTCTGATATATTTCTGCTACCATTTTCCCATGGGATTATGGGGCCTCAATTTGTGAAGATCACAGGACACCTTTGAATAACTTCCAGTTGCATTGGACTCCATTCAGGCCTTTAAGTTTGTTGCTGATTCTTTGTTTTCTTTGGGGACTCTAGAATTTTTTTTTTTTTTAAAGATTTTATTGACTTTATGTGCATGGGTGTTTTGCCTGAGTGTATCTCTGTGCATTGCATTGCATTGCATGCATGCAGCACCCATAGAGGCCAGAAGAGGATGGGGATCTCCTGGAAGAAGAGCTACAGATGGTTGTTAGCCACCGTCTGGGTGCTGGGAACTCTGGTCTTCTGGAAGAGTGCTCTTATTCACTGAGCTATCCTGCCAGCCCTTCTAGAATTTTTCTAACTGTCCCATACTTGATCAGACTCAAAGAGTCAACAACTAGAGCTAGAGTCATCTCTTTGAGTCAGAAGTGCCCCCAAGCTCCTCCTATCCTCCCTTTCATATGCACATATGGAAAGGTCATCTCCATGAAGTTTTATTGACCTTGTGTCCTCTCTCGGCTCAATTGTGTGTCTTTCCTGTGAGCCTGCTTGGTGGAAGTTACACACTGGGCTAGGACATAGCTCAGTGGTGCAGTATGTGTTTAGTATGCTTTCCTTCCCAACAAAATAACTTCTTGTGGACTAAAGTGTGGCTCTTTGCCCTAATGACTCCAGCTGCTCCATACATGTTTGTTCTGTGAATGATGTCACTGTTGAATCACAGGTAGGGAGGTGTGCTTGTGTACACGGGTGTCGCCCTAAAACTAAACACTTCACAAAACAAATAAAGGAAAGACTTAAGGGTACAACTAATTTAATAAAGCGTTAGCAGTTTTATTTCCTTTCTGTACTTTATTTATGAGTAAATGTCCTAGTACAGTGAATTGAACAGGGCACACATGCTTTGTACTCAGAGAACTGCCCAATTGGCTTTTCACCAGAGTGTGTGTTTAATGAACTCTCAAAAAGGCAGCCCAAGCCTCTATTGAAATCAGTGTGGGGGTTCTTAAAAAGCTACCCATGCATAACTATTATCTCTCCTGGATGTGTACACCAGAAAGCCTGAGTCAATGAACACAGAGACATGCACACCCATGGTTACAGTAGCACTGTTCACAATAGCAAGATATGGAGTCAGCCTAGGTACCCATCAACGGGTGAACTTAGAAAGAATATGTTGTGTATATACATGATGGAGCTTTAGCCATAAAAAGAATAAAGTTATAACTTTTGCAAAAATGTGGATAAAACTGAATGTCATCATGATAAGTGAACTAAGCCAGACTCAGAAAGATGAAGAGTGTGTATTTTCTCTCCTATGTAGAATCTAGATTCAGGAATAAGTATGTAAGGCATTCTAACAAACTCCTTGGGAAAAGAACTGAGGGGGGTGGGGTGGGGTGGGAAGGGAGCCGAGGAGTGTGACCCAGCGTAGGCTCTATATTAGTGAAAGCACTACGGTGATATCTGTTCTTTTGTATAGTGATGTATCAGTGACAAAAAAGGCTGTCCAAATAGGAAGCTTGTTGATCTTAGCTTCTCCCACTGGACAAGAAAACAATTTATTGCTCTTAAATCTTAATAGCAAATCTTTATACCATGCACCAGGTTTTTTTTTTTTAATTTTAATCAGTTGATATATTTGTTATTATAAATTGAAATAACAAAATTTCCTTTATTGCAAATCTCTGAAAATGAGAAAGTCTCTAATTATTACCTTCTCATCAAATGCCCCCAAATTCTGTTTTCATGTTCTTTCACGTTACCGTATTTCATCTCAGGCTTGAGACTTGTAAAGCACGCGGACTACTTCAGAGTCATTTGTGCTTGTTTGAATGGACTCAAGACATAAAAATATAAAGAAGTCAATTGCAAGCGTCCAAACTGCTCATGTTTCATGTAGAATACTAGTGACAAGTTAGGAAAAGCTCCCAGCACTGCCCCTCCCCCCAAAAAAAGGAATCAAAATAGAACGGAGAACTCAAGCACAGGTTATTCAAATTAATTGCTCTACAGTTTCATTTCAAAGAGTAGCTTCCACACCTGCCCATAGCATTATCAGCAGTAAAGGATGGGACAGGGCGTAGGCTTGGATGGCTCGTCTTACTTATGCCTACTCTGGTAGTCCCAGAAGGGTCCCACCTGCGAAAGGCCGCAGGTCCCAGCGGCAGAAAGGCCAATGCATTTGAGTAGCACAGCACATAGCTCTCTTCATCCTGGTCTCCATTAAGACCAGTGCTTATTGTTTTCTTTCAATCTGGAAAATATTTTTGGGCTTTCCCATAGGGTCTCTCTACACTGACTGTAATGTCCAGCCTCCTCTGTCTGAGAAAGGTGCCTTTACTCTCACCCCAAATTCCCTCCTTTCTGTCCTGGGTCTGATGCTGGCACCCTGGTGGAGGAGAAGGGAACTTGCTCCTTGTATTGATTTTTAACTGCTGATTTCACCAGACATGCACAGCTAATGACTGCAACGTTCCACAGAACTAGGAAGGGTCAAGCAGGTCTGGGTTAGCTAAACACCAGGAAAGAGGAGAATGGGAACATGAGTTAGAAACCTGTTCCTGCTGGGCAGTGGTGGCGCACACCTTTAATCCCAGCACTTGGGAGGTAGAGGCGGGTGGATTTCTGAGTTCCAGGTCAGCCTGGTCTACAAAGTAAGTTCCAGGACAGCCAGGGCTACACAGAGAAACCCTGTCTCGAAAAACCACACACACACACACACACACACACACACACACACACACACACACACA
>JADRCD010184410.1:11671-22813 GCA_019843815.1 Montemys delectorum
CCTTTAAGTTGGAGGTCTTCACTCTCTTCTATACCTATTATCCTTAGGTTTGGTCTTCTCATTGTGTCCTGGATTTCCTGGATGTTTTGGGTTAGGGTCTTTTTGCATTTTGCATTTTCTTTGACTGTTCTGTCAATGTTGTCTATGTTATCTTCTGTCCCTGAGATTCTCTCTTCTATCTCTTGTATTCTGTTGGTGATGCTTGCATCTATGTTTCCTGACTTTTTTCCTAAGATTTCTAACTCCAGGGTTGTCTCTTTTTGTGATTTCTTTATTGTTTCTCTTTTCATTTTTAGGTCCTGAATGGTTTTACTCAATTCCTTCAGCCGTTTGTGTTTTCCAGCAATTCCTTAAGGGATTTTTGAGTTTGTTCTTTAAGTGCTTCTACTTGTTTACTTGTAATCTCCTGTAATTCTTTATGGGATTTTTTTGTTTCCTCTTTAAGGGCTTGTACCTCTTTACCTGTGTTCTCCTGTATTTCTTTAAGGGAGTTATTCATGTCCTTCTTAAGTTCCTCTATCATCATTGTGAGATACGATTTTAGATCCAAATCTTGCTTTTCCGGTGTTTTGGGATATCCAGGGCTTGGTGTGGTGGGAGTACTAGATTCTGATGAAGCCAAGCAGTCTTGGTTTCTGTTGGTAGAATTCTTGCATTTGCCTTTTGCCATCTCTTGATCTCTGGTGTTAGATGTTCTTGATGTCTCTGACTAGAGCTTGTCCTGTCCCTGCAGCTCTGCAACTCCCCTTCGACTCCTGAGGCCTGTGCCTCCTGGTTGGTCCTGCCTGAGTCTCTGGGTGAAGGCACTTCCTGGAGGCAGGCCCTCCACTAGCAGGGAAGGGGCAGAGATGGTCGCTGATCCTGCTCTGTCACTCTGAAACAGAGGATCCTGTCCCTGCCACCCTGAGATTCCCCTGCAATTCCTGAAGCCTGTCGACATTATTCTTTAGCCTCCAAACATACATGCATATGCATTCTGCTTCCCATACATACATATGAGTTAGACACATGCTCCCTTTCCTTCTCCTTCTCCTTCTCCCTCTCCATCTCTTTTTCCTGTGGTTGAATAGAAATGGCCCCATGGATTCATATGTATGAATGCTTGACCCATAGGGAGTGGCATTATTAGGAGGTATGGTCTTGTTGGGATAGGCCTTCTTGGGGGAAGTGTGTCACTGTGGGGGTTGGCTTTGAGTTCTCAGATACTTATGCCCGTGACACAGAGTTCTTTCCTTGATAACTGAGGATCAATATGTGGAACTCTCACCTCCCTCTCCTGCACCATGACTGCTTTTATGCTACCATGCCTCCCATCAGTCATGATGATAATGAACTTCTGAAACTGTAAGCCAGTCCCAATGAGATGTTTTCCTTTATAAGAGTTGTCATGGCCATGGTGTCTCTTCACAGTAATAGAAACCCTAACTAAAACATCTTTCAGGTTTCTTTAACTCAAAATGCAGACACAGGCATGTTGGCTATCAACTGAAGAACATCAGAATCCATGGCAGGCTCTGCCCAGGGTATAATAGGAGTTTGAATTTGAGCTTCAATGAAAGTCCTTTCTAGTTTTCAAAATTACTTCCCCATTACCTTAGTTAAGTCTATTGCTGTGATAAACACCATAACTAAAGGCAACTTGGGAAGAAAAGAGTTTTCTTCATCTTATGACTCTCAGTTCATCATGTATCACTGACTAAAGTCAGACAGGATCCTAAGGCAGGAACTGATGCAGAGCCCATGAAGGAGTCTTGATTTATTGTCTTGGTTCTCACGGCTTGTTCAGCTTGTTTTCTTATAGCATTCAGAACCACCAGCCCCGGGGTGACTGGGCTCTTTTACAATAATCAAGAAAATGAATCACAGATTTGCCCATAGGCCAGTCAGGTGGGTACATTTTCTCATCTAAGGTCCCCTTCTCCCAAATGACTCTAGCCTGTTTCAAGTTGACATAAACACTAACCAACACATACATGATTTGGTTTTTATAGCAACAAGAGAGTTAATTACTATTATTTTCCTTCTTTGCACCCAAAGGAGAGTGGATCTGAAAAAAGCCAAACAATTTTTTTCAGTGTAAAATAGTCATGTAAAGTCAAAGCAAGCATGGGAGAGCAAGTCTTCTGATTCCTTGTGCACTCTGCTAGCCCTGCAGTGAGTGTAATGTCCAGATGCAGTGACAGACAGTGCTTTTCACCAGGCCCATGTTAGAATCAGCAGAGAGGCCTTCTATACATGAAAACATCCTGTAGGTTCTGTGTACAGACATGTAGTATTAACAACACATGGCAGAGCCACAAGAGAAAGAGGTAGTATTCCCATAGTACTGTGCAACTACAAAGGCTGCTTCCAGATGCTAGGTATTTTTAGGTTCACAAATGTGCATAGGCCACAGAGGCATGACATTCCATCAGAAAAAAAGTTTCAAGTTTGAAATCATTCATACGACAAACACCGAGAAAAAAAAAAAAAAAAAGGACCGGTTGGTAAAAGGGACAAACACAATGTTTTATAGCCTGCTGGGCAACAGTCAAGATTTAGGGTCAAATCATGATCAAATTCCAGTTAAGACTATCCCAACTTGGTGGATGGCAGCAATAAAAATTAAGCAAGTGCGTTGGGCAGCTTTCTGTCATTGTGACAAAACACCCGAGATTAATCAGCTTGCGGGGGCAAAGGTCCATTTGTGAGTACAGTTTCCCAGAGATTAATCTACAGTCATACCACTGCATTGTTTCTAAGCCTCAGTGAGACTGAACACCAGGGATAAATGGGGTCACGTGACGGAGCAAAGCTCAGTACTCAATGGCACCCAGGAAACAATGAGTGGGAGGGGCTAAAACTTCCCTTCAGAAGCCCCTTGGTCAACCTTCCTTCTGACTATACCTCACCTCCTGAAGTTACCATCAGCTCCCAATGGTCAGTTAAGCTACAATTTCATCAACCTCTTTATCCACTGCCTTTGTGACCTAACCCATGTTTATTGGGGGAGAAACTTCAACATATTAGTGTTGAGTACATTTCAAAGCATAACAGGGTAACACGTGGAAAGTTCTAGCACAAGCCCAGCATGGATGGAGTACACGCTCCATGAGTCATTCATCTTTTCATTTTGTTTCCAATGGCATTGGGAGGTAATGTTGGGATCTGTCCTCTAAGCTGGCAATCTGGGGAAGGGGCTATCAGTACTATAGGCTGTGGTATAAATGGGCGCAGCCACCAGGCAGAGATGGGTGTGGAATTCTCACCTCATTCCTGGGCCCATCTCAATGCTGTGATTTTTTTTCCTTCTACAATAAGTTTTCTGGAACTCTCAGGACCCATTCAACCTTCAGAGATGTTGGAAGAAATTGTCATTTGAGATGAAGCAAACCATTTCAATTTCTTCTACTTTTATACCTACCCGTCCCCGAAAACCCATAGATAAGAAAAGTTGGGGGCTTTATTTTATTATGTTTTCAACAAAAAGAAACACAGTAATTCTTTTTATAAATAAAGAATATTTTCTTTTCCATGAAAGCCAAATATTTTTCTAAAAGCAAATTTCATTCTCCCAAATATTTGACAAGAGAAAGCTGTGAGATTCCAAAGGAGTCAGTCAGCTGTGTAGATTGACTTTTGAAGTGAAAAATAAACCTTTACTTAACAGATGTCAGAAGTGTGACTCTGAGAAATAATGACAGTTTTACAGTAGAATGATGGCAGAATTTCTAAGGAGAATGAGAAAAGTTTTGGTGCCAACTCTAGAAAAGTTGACAACATGATCATTAACAATCACCTCAGCTGAAGAAATCAAAAGTAAGTGTTTTAAGAGTTTTAATGTGTTTTATTAGACAGCAGAAATTGTTCCATAAATGGTGAAACACATCTTGCAAGATGGAAGGTCATTTCTGTGCATGGGAAGTGGAGCAATCAAAAAGCCCACTTTCTTTCAAATCACCACAGATGAAAGTGACTGAAAATGAATTTCAAAGCTTCATATAAGAGATCATGCAGGCATGGAAGGGGCATGTGTGTGCATGTGTTCATATGTATATGAATGCACATATGTATGTATGAATGTATGTGTGTACATGCATATATATGTGAGTGTGTGTATACATGTGTGTGCATGTGTGTACACTCATGTGTATGTAGGTGTGTATATGTGTGTACATGTGCTGGTGTGTGTGTGTGTGTATACACAAACACATGGCTATGTACCTGCATGTATGTATTCATGTATGCTTATGCACATGCATTTTGTATACATATATGTGTATTTGTGTCCATGTATATGAACATGTATACATGTGTGTATACTTGTGCATCTCCGTGTATGCACGTGCATGTGTGTATGTGTGTCTGTGCATGCATTGATGCACATGAAGTTTGCATGTTTAAGTGTTCAGTAACATGTGCCAATACCCATGAAGGTCAGAAAAGAATCTTGGCTGTCATTCTTCTCAGCTCTGGGGTTATAAGCCTATATCACCCCACCCAGTCATTTATATATGTGTGACTTGAACCCAGATTTTCATATTTTAAGGGGTATACTTTATTTGACTGAGCTGTCTGCAGAGCTCACAGAAGGGCTTCAGACTCTATCCCACTAGCCACAGCAGCAAACCCATGTTCTGCAATGCTAACGAGTGCCCACCAACCACAGCAGCAAACTCATGTTCTGTGATGCTAACAAGTGCCCGCCAACTCTGATGTGCCTGCCATCAGTAGTCACTGCTGTGTTTAGAATAATTGAGATGGTTTCAGGCTTGTTTGCCAAAGGCAAATAACCTTTGCTCCATTCAAGTCTCCCACTCTCTCCTCCAGAGTTCCTCCTGCTTTCAGCCAATTGACTTTCAAAGTGGCTCATCCTTATCCACCTTCAACCTCTTCCCAGCACCTTGCCTCCCTAGGTTGCTCTCTTTTCCATCTAGAAGTCTGCAGATTGCCCCTAGAGCTTCTAGCATTGGCCCTGGCTAGTCACCATAGCACGTAGCCACTCTTGCGAACATTCTTTTCTGAATACGAGAAAGACTCCAAAACTACTCTACCTGAAGACTGAGATCAGGATTAAGTGGAAACAGTGGTTCCTTCTCTTTACTGCTTTCTTCTCATAGCTGACCTTGACTCTGAAGAGCTTCTCAAACTCCAACCATGGAGCCCAGGAAAGAAGAGATGTATTCAGGGAGAACTGATAGGCTGCCCACTGTGTTTCCTAAGAGAAGGACTTTTAAAAAGACAAATGTCTCATCAGCATAAGGTGTTTGTCACAAATACAAAACAACAACAACAACAACAACAACAACAACAACAACAGGCTTTGGGAAGGACACTGTTCCCTCCAATCAGTCTTTCCTATCCCAAATCACTTGTAATTCTCTTTTGTTTCAAGGCCATTTAGGGGTCACCCATCTATCAATCCCATCCAGAGAAAATTATATTGACTGGGCTCCTTCCAGAAGGAGAAGAACACTTTGGAATGTACTAGATTTTTCACTTAAATGAAATTGTGCCAGCTACAGAGTTCCGTGTCAGACTAAAGGGGAAAAGACATAAGTCATCACAAAGAATGGAGCACACACCACCACTGTCACCACAGACATTGATATGAAAGTGCCGCTATGACATTCAATCCCACCCTGAATAGTCCTTGATTGGTGGTTGGGTCCCTGGGAGCTCTGAGGGTACTAGTTAGTAATTGTTGTTCGTCCTAAGGGGCTGCAAACCCTTCAGTTTCATAGAACCTTTCTCTAACTCCTTCATTGGGGACAGTGTACTCAGTTCAATGAATGGTTGTGAGCCTCTACATCTGTATTAGTCAGGTATTGTCAGAGCCTCTCAGGAGATAGCTATATGCTTGTCCTTCCTTCAGTCTCTGCTCCATAGTTAATCTCTGCCACTCCTTCTGTGGGTGTTTGGTTCCCCTTTTTAAGAAGGAATGAAATGTCCACCTTTTGGTCTTCCTTCTTCTTAAGTTTCTTGTGGTTTGTGGGTTGTTCTTCCTGTATTCCATGTTCTGGCAGCATGTGTATAGTAGAGGATTGCAAATTCGATCATCAATAGGAGGAAAGGACCTCGGCCTTGTGAAGGTTCTGTGCCCCAGTGTAGGGGAATGCCAGGGCCAATAAGTGGGAGAGGGTGGGGTGGCAGGCATGGGGAGGGGGGAGGCAAAAGGAGTTTGTTCTTGTTGTTTTTGTTTGTTTGTTTGTTTTTTGGAGGGGAACCTGGGAAAGGGAAAATTTACATGTAAATAAAGAAAATATCTAATAAAAAAAATCCTCTTAAATATCAACCACCCAAAGTAAACATTTCTAGCATTCTAGGTTGAAAAGCTTTTGATATGTACTCATGCAATTTTTTTGTAATAGTATTTTTATTGAGTATATTCAATTTTAACAATATACTTGTATGCGCAATGTAAAATATTTCTGTATTATTTTAAAAAAAAAGAAACTTATCTTGCACACATTAAAAAAAAAAAAAGAAAGAAAGTGCCGCTATGGCAGAGCGCAGAGAGTGACATCAAAATTAACAACCGAAAACTAGCTGACAAAACACGAATGGAGACCTCTCCTCACCTGGGCTATGTCTAACAAATAGAACATCCCCAAGGAAAGCTGAGGGAGTACACATAGAAGAGATGGTGATCTATATGTATCTACAAAGACTCATGGGACTTGTGCCAGTGCACTGGAGTATACACCTCTCAAGCTCAGGAGCCCCTGTGGGTTCTAGGTTAATAAGCTGCCTTTGTGTTTATTTTTAACTGGGTATTTCTGGTACAATTCTTTGTCCTGTGACACAAGAACCTGGATGTTTCCTCAGATGCCCTCAGAACTCTGACCCTGCCTGTGCCTTGGGAGCATCTGGTGTGCAGGATACTCACACTCCATGATTTTTGAAATGGTTGTATTAAGATGAACCATCTTGATAACTGATTTCTTTCTGTTTTATTCTCTCCTTATTTGGGGATAGTTTTTCTGCTCTTCATAATTGAACACATAATTCAATTCAAACTAAAGCAACCTGGAGTTGCTTTTTGAATCAGAGTTGAGACAAAGAACCAATTCTAACTGGTTCTAAAAGGGCACATGTGCTGGCTTCACAATTTCAGTCAGGCTTTCAGTAAAGGTACCAGATCTAAGAGGTGTAAGACTTCCTGTTAACATTCTCAGCAGCTGGGCTGGATTTGGGACTCATTGTTGCTACCACAGTCTGCCTGTTCCTCCTCCTCAGGTTCCTCCATTGACACTTTATGTGGACCACCCGGGCTAACTTGCCAGAGACTGCGGTTTGGTTTAGTTTTGCTCAATTTCTAGTTGTAATTTCACTTGGAGTCTTCCTTCTACACCGTTTCTGCAGAGGCTCTCTCTACTATCTAGGTTTGCCAATACTTTCTCAACCCTTCTTAACATGTGTGTGGAGTGGAACAAAGCCAATAATATCTTGTGATGTTCTTAGCTGGACTTCTAAGAAGGCAGGCTTGTGTGGTAGATCTTAGGGAGATGGACTGAGAAGCAGCCCTAAGTCTCCACATCCCTTAGAGTCCCCCTGCCACAGCTCTCTGATGTGCAATTCTCTTCCCTTCCTGCAGCTACCCTAGATTACCACCATTGCTCTAAGAGAAGGGTTTAAATTGTGCTTCCCTGGCATATGAAGGAAGAGCTATGGTGTCAGGTCAAAGCAGATTTTCAACAGTGGCAACTCTTCCCAACCTAAGCCAAACCAAAAGGGAGTGGTACTGAGGGGCTTTGAGGCAGGGCCAAAAAAAAAAAAAAAAAAAAAACAGGAAAAGTTAAATTAAAGGGGCATATGAAGGGAAAGTATGTCTTTAGTGTTACTTAGTTGAATTAAGTCTCTCGCCAGATGAGACTCACAAAAACGCTGTGAAGGTTAGCTGAAGGAGGACAGTATTGATTTGCTGTGGCTGTATTCTAAATAGGAATGTTAAAACAGTGATGGGTTGTGCCTCTAGCCTGAGCCTCTATGTCTGTCCATCATGGCTTTACACCATTTCTAGTTGTTTGCCTGCATTTTTTTTTGGGGGGGGGAATCTCACAAACAAGCCTATACCATGTTTTTTACAGTAAAAAAATCTTGATTCCATGAGGCCTTGTGACCTCATCAGTTGTGATCACTATGTGTCCAGTGCATAGGAACCACCCTAGGACTTGATTTAGGTTCCTTGGTAACCCTTGAACTGTAAATTGAGAACACATCAAAACTGCACATATGGTTACTGAAATGATATTTAAATATGGCTGTTAGAGCTGGGCAGTGGTGGCGCACGCCTTTAACCGCAGCACTTGGGAGTCAGAGGCAGGCGGATTTCTGAGTTCGAGGCCAGCCTGGTCTACAGAGTGGTTCCAGGACAGCCAGAGCTACACAGAGAAACCCTGTCTCAAAAAAACCAAAAATAAATAAATAAATAAATAAATAAATAAATACATACATACATACATACATAAATATGGCTGTTAGGAAGTTCATGCCTACTCTTCCTCTTTGGTGTGTCCTGTCCTTTCTTTGGCTCCCTGTCATTAACTACTTCCCCATGCTTAGATTTATGTTCAGATTTCTTAATGAATCCCAACTCTGTTTTATACTGGCTCATCTTGAAATCTTTTCTCTAGTGGAGTCAAGAATCCTGTCACCCTGGGGTTGGGGGAGGGGGGCTCTGAAGAGAACTCCTGGCTTCTGCAGGTGCAGGGTGGGGCTATGTTTCTATAAACCCAGCCCCTAAACACACACACACACACACACACACACACACACACACACACACACACACGTCATGGATAGTTTTCTCTAGAGCACCTAACCTAGTCCCTTGAGGAGAGGGACTGGTAGAGAAGCTACACATCTGTATGTGCCCCTGAGACTCCTTATTGCTGTTTCTTACAGAACCTTCTAAAGACTAGAGGACATGTGTATGCTGGGCATGCTGTGTCCATTCTTGCTTCTCTTTGACAACTGGTCCACATCAGGTTTCCAGTATTTCTTTCTTCTGCCACACCAGCACTTGAATAGATTCAAGAAAGGGCATTCATTTTCTATGTGGTCCACCTCCATCCCTATTGTAAAGAACAGCATTCCAGCTCTGTCCATCTCATTGGTGCAAAAGGCTGTGGATTGGCTGTGCTGGCCTGGTTGTATGTTCCATGAGTACATTCCTTTGGTCACCAAGGGCATCTCTTGATATGTTTTTTTGACCAGTCATTGAATTAATTGTTTGACATTTTGCAAGGTAACTTTGGTTCTACGTGTGTTCGTGAGGATTGCTCTTTTATTCACTTATTTTCTTACAATTTCTCTGTCATGATTCACTGTCAGAATTAGTATAGCCCTTTCAAATGATGGAGCCATGAGTTTCATGGTAGCTTAGGATACACAGTGAGACTCTTCCTCGTGGTTCTTTCATTATCTGGAGTTTTCTGTGTTTACCGAGTCTTGTTCATTCCTCCCATTCCTCTCTTCACAGTTCCATGGAGCTCACCAGTGGGACCATCTGGGCTCTGAGTATCATTGTGGAGGTCTCTTATTGAGAGATTTAATTTCCCTAATAGATAGATGACATTCAGATTTTCTGTCACTGCTGTTTTAAATCTGTTTTACTAAGTGTTTGCCAAACCATGTGTTCACTTCTAAATTATCAAACTTATTTGTAAAATTTCCCTCCATATTAAATTGTTGTGCATACAATGGGATGCCTCTGAATCTCACTCTTGTTGCAGGTTAGGCCTTCTTATCCTGAGTTCTTGATTGTATCATTTGTAGATTACCAACTTTGTGGACTTTTTCAGAGAATGAGTTCTTACTTTGTTAATATTTTCTTTTTAATTATTATCTAATTCTACTTCCTTTGAGTTTAGCATGGTATTCTTTGATTCTAAGGTAGAAAGACACTTGGTCATTAATTTTAATTTTTTATATTGTTGAGAAATTAACAATCATTAATTTTAATTTGTACCATTCTTTTGCTGCATGCTACGAATGTAAAAGTACTGTAATTTCATTGTTAACTCAAATGTGAATGTTTTTACTTATAAGTTTAACAGTCGGGGCAGGAACTCTAGCAGAGGCCATGGAGGAACGCTACTTACTGGGTTGCTTCCCATCACTTGCTCAGTTTGCTTTCTTGTACCATCCAAGAATACCTGCCCAGGGAGGTGGCCCTTCACCCACAATAGGCTGGGCCTCCCCACATCAATCATTAATCTAGAAAATGAACTACAGTCCAATGGATGGCTGTGAGTCTCTACTTCTGTATTTGTCGGGTACTGTCAGAGCCTCTCAGGAGACCATTATAATCAGGCTCCTGTCAGCCAGCAATTGCTGGCATCCATAATAATTTCTGGATTTGATGACTGAATATGGGAAGGATTCCCAGGTGGAGCAGTCTCTGGATGGTCCTTCCTTCAGTCTCTGCTCCATAGTTTGTCTTTGCAGCTCCTTCTATGGGTATTTTGTCCCCCCCTTTAAGAAGGAACAAAGTATCCACACTTTGGTCTTCCTTCTTCTTGAGTTTCTTGTGGTTTATGGATTGTACTTTGTGTATTCCAATCTTCTGGGCTAATATCCACTTATCAGAGAGTGTATACCATGTGTGTTCTTTTGTGATTGAGTTACCTCACTCAGGATGATATTCTCCAGATCCATCCATTTGCCTACGAATTTCATAAATTCATTGTTTTTAATAGCTGAGTAGTACTCCATTCTGTAGATGTACCACATTTTCTGTATCCATTCCTCTGTTGAGGGACATCTGGGTTGTTTCCAGTTTCTGGCTATTATAAATAAGGCTGCTATGGACATAGTGGAGCATGTGTCCTTATTATATGTTGGAGCATCTTCTGGGTATATGCCCAGGAGCCAAGGAGCTGAAGGGTTTGCAGCCCCTTAGGATGAACAACAATATGAACTAACTAGTACCCTCAGAGCTCCCAGGGACTAAACTACCAACCAAAGAGTACACATGGTGGGACTAATGGCTCTAGCAGCATATGTATAGCAGAGGATGGCCTAGTCGGTAAACAAGGAGAGGAAAGGCCCTTGGTCCTGTGAAGGGTCTATGCCCCAGTGTAGGGGAATGCCAGGGCCAGGAAATGGAGAGGGTGGGTTGGTGAGCAGGGAGAGTGGGGAGAGAACAGGGTTTTTTTT
>JADRCD010184411.1:0-11336 GCA_019843815.1 Montemys delectorum
GGGGGAAAGCTTAAAACCTGCCTTCATCACCTTTTAATCTGGTCTAATCTGGAGAGATTAAAAACCTATGAATCATGAGTAAATCAAAGGTCTGCTGCAGAATTATTCATGATAATCAAGATGTGAGAGCAAAAGTATTGTTTAAGAAGTGGAGAAATTATGCTCCATGTGACAGAATTAAGCCACAGAAGGGACTCCTGCCATTTGTGATGAGGGCAATGAACCTGACAAACAGGGAATATCCAGGAAACTAATCCTGATACGGAGCGACAGCGTCCTGCTTACACATGGACTCTCAAGAAAACAACCCACAGAAGCAGAGCAGAGGGTGGCGTTTGCCTCTTGGATCACAAGGGAACTGTTTGTTAGAGGGTGCAGACTTTCAGTTATGAGAAGAGCCAGTTCTGGGGATGTGAAATCCAGTATGGCCGTGGGGTGGATGGTGATGACCAGGATGTGTTTATGTAAGTCATAGAATCATTTCGTACACTTTATTTGGTGAGTAAATACTTAGGAAACAAAAAGGGGGGTGGGGAACAGGAACTATTCATGGAAAAGAGACCTAGTTGTAGGAAAGAGAAAGCAAGAGAAACTTTAGGTCGTGTCTTGCTAGTTTGGAAAGCACCGCAGACAGCTCGGCTTCTAACAACAGAAGGGTCTCGTTGACTGGATTCAGAAGTCTAAGATCAAGATACCACAGGTTCTGTGATGAAGTTTCTAGGTAGGCTCCTTGTTGTGAAGAGGGCAAGGGAGTCCTGCAGGCCCCTAGTCCATGGCATATCCCTGGGGAATTCCCTTGGTTAGTGGAGGAGAGCACCCGTTGTGCATAGCAGCATTCCCTGGGCAGGGGTTCTTGGACTGTGTGAGTGGAGATGCTGAGCTGAGCTCTAGCATGTTTCTTTCTTGCTGCTTCTTTATGTACATAATGTGGCCAGAGGGCCAGAGGCTCTGCTAGTGTGATTTCTAAGCAATGATGGATAGTAACCTGGAGCACTGAGCTAAAATAAGTCCCTTGACCTCCAAGATATCTTTGTCAGGGTACTCTATCACAGGAACGAAGCCAAGACAGAGACTACCAGCACTATCACAGTCTGATGGAGGAAGGCTCCTAACTCAGAATTGGAGCTCTCAGCTGAGATTCTCCACTTTGGAATATCAAATGCCATATAATTTTGTGGGGAGATTTTTACGCCAAGATAGTCAATGCATCTAGATATCTCAATTATTTATATATGGAATTTACTGACTGCTATTTCTGTATTTATTTCAACGTAATACCATACAGTGTCATTTTATTGATTTAATGAATCATTAATTAGAAGTAAATATCAATTTAACGATTGGAACTTCATAAGATGAATTAACAAAGTAAAACCATGTACAGAAATCTAATGAGAAATGTGTTCACAGCTTAAAATATGAAGTTCAAAGTTACCCTTTCAATCGTTTTCTACTGGGGACTGTTCCGGGGTTCCAGCTAAGATTCACAGCTAAGATTCCTCACATACAACAGGGCTGTATCTGCATGGGACTTATGAGTATACTCTGGTACTTTCACTTAGGGTGTCCAGCCTTTCGGCTTTTCTGGGCTGTACCTGATGAAGAATTGTCTTGAGCCACACATAAGATACACAAACACCAACAAAATCTGATGCATGGATATCTGGTTCAGTGGAAGTCAGTACAGTTCTCCAAGAGTTCTCAGTGTGCTCAGTAGAGATTTTGTTTCTAACTTTACTCTTACTGTGGAGATTCTTAGAAACACTTGCTGACTGGGCTGTGAAGATGGCTCAATAGGCAAAAGGCTCCTGCCATCAAGCTTGATGATTTGTGTGTTTCATTCCAGGATCCCACATGGTGTCAGGAGAGGTCTGACTCCAGCGAGCTGCCCTCTGACATCCACACCTGGGCTGGAGTAGGTGCATGTCTACACGGATGCACACGGATAAATAAAAATGTTACTAAAAATTTAGAGAAAGAGTTGCTCACAGAGGCAGGTGCTGCCAAAGAGGATGGCGGGGATGGATGCAATTGTGAATCTCAAGATGTTTTCCTTTGGAAGACAGGTCTGTAAAGATACAATCCTGGGTTTTGGAGCGCCACTATCACAGCTCTGTTTTCTTCTGTCACATAGTAGCAGACACAACTGGGAACTTGGTAAGAATGGTGTGCCACTGTTCTTCCCTTGAAAATGGTAGCAAGAATTGTAAATGAAACTCTAAAACTTAGGCCAAAGGAGAAGTAACAGGAAGGTTCGGGGAAAGTCTCTTGTATTCATTACTCTTCTGTTCCTGTGACAAAACGCCATGACCAGAGAAACTAAAGGAAGAGAAGGTTAATTTTGGTTTATGGTTCCAGAGAAATAGGAGTCCATGGTGGAGGAGCAGGTGATATGCAGCAGGCATGGCTATAGCTTTATATTTTTCAAAACCCGCTTTAATATGTGTACTTAAATGCTCCCTTCTAACCCATCACTCACTAGAGGTAGTGAGAAGGAAAGGTTAATAGGGCAAAACAGGATGTGGACCTGTTTGGAAATAGTTTCTTTGGAATGAATCCAATCTGCCTCATCAGGATATCAGCAGTTCAGTTCACACAAATAAGCAGCAGTAGCTCGATCCACTTTTAAACACCCTTCATGAAACAGCAATGGCAGTTCGATCCAGAAGAAACTGCGAGGCTCTGCCAATTGGCCTGAGTCCGTGGAAGTGGCAAGAAGCCACCAGAAAACCACCAGATATTCTTTGGTGTGCTTCTCTCTATAAAGTCATGATAAACGATGACCAACAAAGAGAATCAATACCACACAGTGTCGTCCACTGTCCACTCTAGTAAAACATCACATTCCCCCTTTCCTGGTTGCTTCCAGAGCACCGTCACATGTCTGTTCTCAGCAAAACATCCTCCCACGATGTCTGTTTCAGCAAAAACATCCTCTCATAAGTCAATCTCCAGGAAACTATCACATGACACAATAGAGTCTCCAAAGAAACTAGAAATTCCTACTTCACATGGCATCAAGAATAGAAGTGGGAACTCACATCTTGAACTGAAAGCATAAAACAGAGAGAACATGACAGTATCATACTTTCTCCAGGAAGTCTGGACCATCGCCCAAACAGTGCCACCAACCGGGACTAATCATTCAAATGCCAGAGACTTAGGGGACATTTGCCATTCAAACCAGCATAGTCCCTAACAGTGGTAAGTGGTGTGTTAGGGAAAGCTCAACCTGGCGTGCACTCTCCACAGTCTACTTTCCAGTTCCCACTCCCTTTGTCCCTCTGGGGCCCTGACACAGCCATGTGGATACATAAGTGGATGGGACTATTCTGTTTCAGCTTCCCTTGAATGGCTACCCCTCACATGTCATTTTGTCAAGTGCATTGCACAGGTTCACACCACCTGGTCCTGAACTAGGAAAGAGATTCACATGACCCTAGAAAAGGATTCGGGCCGTCCAGTCAGGAATCCTAGGTCAGTACACAGGTGTTGAAAGGGGGTGTGAGCCAGGTTGTCATGCCAGCAACTGACCACGGGGAGGGCTACGATCAGAGGA
Organism: Montemys delectorum; assembly: GCA_019843815.1. NCBI lineage: Eukaryota > Metazoa > Chordata > Mammalia > Rodentia > Muridae > Montemys > Montemys delectorum. The sequence continues at coordinate 3,560 of JADRCD010184411.1, forward strand.
CAGTTGTGTAGGTCCTTCTAAAGTGTGTGACCTGCGTGGAGGTCTCTCTTGCCCGGGTCTGAGAATGTTCTTTGAGGGAGTGGGCACAACTCTGTATGTGGGAAATAAACATGAAAGTCAGATCGTGGGTGCATCTGTCGCAGGGCAAGAGCTTCGCAGAGCATGTGGCTCGTGGTGTCCATGTGGACAGCTCAGGTGCTGAGCACTTATAGGGTCTAAATGGATAACCCCAGCCCAGAGGCCCTGAGAAGAATGTGATCTGCCCAGGGCCATGAAATAGAGGCCCGGGACTGAAATTTAGATCCAAATCTGTCTGATTTTGAATTCTGTGTTTGCATTACTTTCCTGACTTTGGAAAAAGAAAGAACTTAGTTCTTCAAACCTGTTTTTAAATCTATAAAATGAAAATAAGCCCCTCAAAGAGTTGAGCTGTGAGGAAGATTAATGAGGTCCTGTGAAGCCAATCCCACAACAGAGTAAATTGTTGTTTTTAGTAACTTTGGTTTCCTTCTTCAGTCTCTGTGGGGTTGGGAGGGGTGGAGTGGGGGAGAGGAGGGAGGTAGGATGAATACACACTTTCTTCTTCAAATACTGCAAATCAGAGAAAAAAGGCTTGAAAGCAGATGAAAGACTCTCCCTGGTTAACATCAGCCATTAGACACTGATGTTGGAGAGACAGAGAAATTCTGAAGCATGATACCAAAGATTAGCTAATTAGACTCCAAAGCCAATACTTTTTGCTTCAAAGAGACAAGTGATTTCAGATGCAATGGGGACTTTTCCTTTAAAAGACGTGGGGAGTTTATCCATTCTCTGGTTATTTATAACCAAGAGAGGTGATGGGTGGGTAGGGGTGGGTGGGGGTGGAATAGTAGGTGTGGATGGATGGGGTGGGGGTATATGTGGGGGGCGGGTTTGGGAGTGTGGATGTGGGTGTAAACGTTGGTGTGGTGTGTGTGTATGTGTATGTGTATGAGGATGGGAGTATGGGGTGTGTGTGTGTGTATGTGAGTGTGTGTATGTGTGTGTGTGTGTGTATGTGTATGAGGATGGGAGTATGGGGTGTGTGTGTGAGTGCGTGTGTATGTGAGTGCGTGTGTATATGAGTGCGTGTATGTGTATGTGTATGAGGATGGGAGTATGGGGTGTGTGTATGTGTATGTGTATGAGGATGGGAGTATGGGGTGTGTGTGTATGTGAGTGTGTGTGTATGTGTATGTGTATGAGGATGGGAGTATGGGGTGTGTGTGTATGTGAGTGTGTGTATGTGAGTGTGTGTGTATGTGAGTGTGTGTATGTGTATGTGTATGAGGATGGGAGTATGGTGTGTATGTGTGTGTGTGTGTGTGTGTGTGTGTGTGTGAATGTTTGTATGTGTGTGCAGTGGTGTTGGTCAGTGCTTTCACGTCTGCCTTTTGACCTTGAAGACTCTTTCTTTTTTGAGGCGTCTCCTCTTTGAGGAGAGAAGGCTGGATCGGAAGAAGGTAGCTTTTTGCTTCTGATAATATGAGATTGTATCAGAGACTGGTACCACCATTTGAAGAGAGCAACTTTAAAAATGGTAGTAGTTTGTTTTGTCTTTGTAGTTCCCACGACCTCAGTGTGTCTGTGACAGGGATTTTGTGCCATTTGTCAGTTAAGGTCCAAGGGGAGTCCCCTCTTCCTTTTTTCCTCCCTTTCTCTCCCACCCCCCTCTAAATAATTTTTAAAATGCAAAACATTTTATATAATATATTTTTGTTTTGTTTTGTTTTGTTTTTTGAGACAGAGTTTCTCTGTATAGCCCTGGCTGTCCTGGAACTCACTCTGTAGATCAGGCTGGCCTCAAACTCAGAAATCCGCCTGCCTCTGCCTCCTATATAATATATTTTGATCATGTTTTCCTCTCTTCCAGCTCCATACAGATGTTCCCTATCTCCCTACCCAATACCCCTCTCCTCACAAAAGTCAAAGTTAAAAAAAATCAAAGCAAACAAAATTCAATAAAAAATAAAAATGCCAAAACAAAAAGGCTTCTCCCTTCCCCCACACAAAAAATACAGAGTTTGATTTGTTTTGGCCGACGATTCCTAGGCACCCAGCCTGGCCTGGAGTGTGCTTGGTATACTTGGTGACTCTCCATTGCAGAAGACTGAGTTCCCTTCTCAGCAGTTATCAACTGTAATAGCTCTGTGGTTAGGGGTAGAACTTTACATCTATGTCTTTCAGCTACAAACCGTGCAACTGTTTTCTATCTATTCTCAAACTGTCTAACTATGAAATAAAATTCTCTCTTCTCGATTGAAAGAGAAGGTAGGAATCCTTCATGGTTGCAATCATTTTAGAGTCATTTATTCATCTATTCATCTACTGACTCAACACATAACTAATTCCCTGAGCTTCAGTCATGTCTCTTGGGCAATGATCTGGGTTCAGGGAATGCAGGTGTGAATCTGTGGCCAGCGCTCTTTCTCCCAGTGTGCACAGCACATAGCAAGCAGGGAAGGTGGTCTTCAACACCCCACATTCCAACATGCAGTGTGTGTGCTTCAGAAACTAATAGTCAAAGGTGAGTGCTGTAGGACATGGGGGTGGATTATGTCAGGTGACCTGGGGGCTTCTTTGAGGAGACGACACCTGAGTAGATGTCTTTATGAGATTAGGATGTGAGCTGGTACAAGAAAGTACCGGCAGAGGACCTGAAATATCAAGACTGCAAGATGGAAAGAGGCTTCTCATGGTTGAAGAATCAGGAAAAGAAAGTGTCAGCTCTCGGATCTGGAGCTGAGCATGCAGAGGAGGACAGAAGTGAGGCCAAGGAGGTAAGGGGCTATCTAGACCCAGAGACATTGCCCAGGACCTAAGAGCAGGGTTTTGACTAGTTTTACTGGAAGGCTTCCATACACAGCCATTTACTAGTGCCTGCAGTTAATTCACATGGTATCAGGAGGCTGGAACAGGGTTTTCCAGCTGGTAAAGGCTGGCTATTTGTATCAAGGCTTTGGTAGGCAGAATTTCCTTTTCTCGCCTTCATTATTATTTGATCCTTTATTTTATGCCTTGCAGTGGCATTGTTATCTTATAAAACAGAAAACATTTTCCTTATGAAATATGGTCTTCTATGTGTTTTAAGTGAGAGGGTTAATTCCTCTGAGCTAGCTGAGGAGGTGGACACCTGTAATCCCAACAGTCTTCATATTGAGACAAGGTGGTTTCAAGTTTGAGCTCAGTCTGGGCTGTGTAGAGATGCTCCATCCCCTCCACTCTAGTATAGCGTGTATAGAATAAGACCATTTCTATCTTTCAACACCTAGCTACTGTATTGTGTCTTGCGCTGTATTGAACCGACTTTTCTTCTCTCCTTCTCTCTTCTGTCCCTCTCTCTCCTTTCTTTGTTGGAAGAAGATCTTGCTATATAGCTGAAGCTGGTCTGAAATGTACATTTAGCCTACACTAGCTTTTATTTTATTTATTGCCAAGATCTTGTTATGTAGTCTTGGTTGACCTGAGAGTCACTATGCATACCAGGCTGGCCTTGAACTCAGAATTCTGCCTGCCTCTGTCTCCAGAATGCTGGGATCAAAGGAGTGTGCCACCTTGCCTAGTTCACTCACACTGGCTTCCCCCTTTCCATTAATTAATAATTAATTAATTAATTAATCAATTAATTAACTTTACATCCCAAACACAGCCCTCAGGCCTCCCCCATGACCCTTCCCCCACCCATGCCCCTTCACTTCTGAGAAGGAAGAGGTCTCCCCTCCCCTTGGGTATCAACCTACCCTGGCTCCTCAAGTCCCTGCAGGATTAGGCACATTCTCTCCCACTGAGGCCAGACAAGGCAGTCCAATTAGGGGAACACTATCCACAGGCAGGCAACAGAGTCAGGTTAAGCCTCTCCTCCAGTTGTTGGAGGACCTGTATGAAGACCAAGCTGCATATCTACTATATATGTGGGGGAGGATTAAGTCCAGTCTGTTTCTGCTCTATGGTTGGCGATTCAGTCTCTGGGAGCCCCAAGGGTCCAGGCTAGTTGACTCCGTTTGCCTTATTGGCCCACACTGCCTTTCAGTCATATCTTCTATCCTCAAACCTTATCAGTTTTTAGATAATAGGTATATACTAACTTCACTTAATCCTTTATTGGATGCCCGCCATTCATTTCCAATGAACATATCTCAACATTCCATCTTTCTCCTTTACATCAATATGATCTACATATGTATGGTCTGACTTTGCTAATTTTTTTTTCTGGTTCAGTGATGTAATATCCAGCAGAGTTTCCCCCTTGGAGGTAACTGTTTTCCAATTGACTTCTTTGTCAATTTGGTCGGCTCCCTGTACTTTAAGCTTAAACTCCTTGCCAGTTTAACAAATCTCTCAACATGGTTGCTCTCATCAGATCATGCTCAAGTTTATTGAGTCAATCTCCCTGGATGGTGTCATCTGCCGGTGGGGTCCAGTATCCCACAGAGATAGATGCATGGTACCTCCTCTCCATCAACATTCTCCTTCCCGAGGATTTGCTTTAGGCTGCTTCCATTTCTGGTCCATGCCTTCCTGTTTCTCGGCTTGCCATGCCCTGTTAACACAGCACACTTCCAAGCAGTCTCCTCAGAAAGGGGGCATGGTGGTGCTGAAAATATCCTAAATCTATATTCCTGTCTCGTTAGCAACTTGGCTGGCTCTAGAATCCTACACAAGATTTTTTTTTTCTCCCTTCAGAATGCTAAGGTACTTACCATCGCTTCCTAGCTCGCACATTAAAAAAAAAAAAAATCCAAAGCAATTCTAACACCTGATCTCTTAGAAGCGACAATTTTCTCCTAGATGTGATTTCTCCCCTCCCCCCCGCCAGACAAATGATCTCACAATTATCTGTCTTGGTGTTAGACTATTTTTATCCATTGTGCGGGCTTTGGGATGGGTTCTTTCAATTTGTCCTCTCCTGTCCATCTGGGAATTTTTTAAGGTCTAGTTTAACCATGATTCTTTTCTCTGTTCTACTCTCTCTCTAGTTCCTCCTGTTATTTGAATATTGGAGTTCTGCATTTCATATTTATTTACCTTTTCTTTTTTTATGATGGACAGGTTTTCCTCAACACTGACAACCCTACTGAGCTGATCATTTCTGCTCCCCCTACCCCCAGTTTTTTAAAAAAAATGATTGATTCATTGACTTTTTTGTATGTATATGTAACACATTCTGGTGACACCCAATACCTCACTTACCACTCCTCACCAAGTCCTCCTCCACCCCAAAAAATCTCTCTCCCACTGTATGTCTTTTTGTTTGGTGCGCCATCAAATTTAACCAGGACAGTCTATGTGGGCATGGGTGTTTACCTATCCATGGGAGCATGGGTAACTCATCAGAGGCAATATTACTGAAGGAAAGGTTCACAATGGCAGACTAGGAAAGAGATGGGACCCATCAGCCTCTACCCCATCCATGACTGGCTGTTGACGGAGTCTACCTTAGATAGGTCCTGTGTAGGTAACCATGGATGTGTTAGTTCATGAATAGACAGACACACGATGCCCAGAAGACAGCATTTGATAGCCACCTCTCCATATCTAAGATCTTACATTCATTCTGTCCTCTTCCTTGATGCTCCTTGGACCTTGGAAAGGGGGGTATAGATATTTATCGAGGTCAGATGGCTCAGTAGTCTCATGTTCTCTGTATTTTGACCCCAGCCATGAGTCTTTGTATTAGCCTCATACAAGGTTAAAATCAGCTCCTATATAAATATGAAGGTGGTGGTTTAAGAACGTGCCCATTTTTCAAAACAGAAAGAGTAGAATCCCTGTTAGGATTTATGACCTCTCCAGTTATGACAAGGTCATATACCAGATATGAACGCTGTCCTGCTGAGCAGGTCTCAGCTCCAATCAGAATGCCATTGGTTGCCCTTCTAACAGTCATGCCATTATGACATGCATGGCCCTTCCTGCTTGGTAGAATGGTATTGTAGTATGCAATGTCCACAGCTCTTGTCCCCAGTGACCTGAATTACAACTTTCATCACCATGGAAGCTAGCCAGCAGGAAAAAGCTTCCAGCAAAGTGCCTGCTTTCTCTAGCCCTCATTCAACGTGGATGATGTCTTTAACAATAGTATCTTACTGTCTGGTTCTAGTGGGCCACCAAGAACAGTGTCAGTTCTCCATACTGTCTTGGGGGCCTCTGTGGATTTCTGTGAAAGTCTTAATAGACTTACAGAGAAATGGAAATAATTTCCTGTGCTCTATCATTTGATCACAATGGACAAGTCTATAAATCAATAACAGGAGAAACTCCAGAACATATGCAAACTCATGGAGGTTGAATGGTACATTACTGAACAATAAGTAGATCCTTTATGAAATCCAGAAGAAGTAAAAGCATTCATGGAATTGAGTGAAATGAAAACACAGTATACTAAAATTAAAAGGATACACAAAAGCACTCCAAAGGGAAGTTTGTCGGTCTAAGTTCCTACATTAGGAAACTAGAGAGGTTGCATATAAATAACTTAATGATGCACCCAGTGCTTTAGAAAAAGAAGACTAATCCAGATCCCAAGTCAGTAGAAATAAAACACCATTAAGATCAGAGCAAAAATGAATAAAATAGAAATGAAAAGAATATAAAGAATCAATGCAACAAAGAGGGTTTTTTTTTTAAAGGACAAGTCTTTAGTCAAAAACACAAAACAAAACAAAACAACAGATCTGTCCCAACACTGGGAGTAACTGGGACCAGCAGGACCAGGCACACAGGAACTCCACCAGCCCAGTGACTCGGGTTCCTTCCTGTCTGTCTGGGCTGGTATCCAGAGCAGACCATGGGTGCAAGCTCTGCAGCCAGTCTCACAACACTCAGAGGAAGCTCCACTCCCAGGTGACCTAACAAGCCCAGGATCACAGGATTCCAGAATCACAAGATCACAGACACAGCTTGACTCTGAGGAGTTCTGACACAACCAGGATTACAGGAAGGACAGGCTCCAGTCAGATTTGTCAAGGGCAGGTAGTACTTCCAGATGGCGGAGGGCAAGCGTAAAAAAATAAACAACACAAACCAAGGTCACTTAGCATCATCAGAACCTAATTCTCTCACCATAGAAAGTTCTGGACACACCATTACACTGGAAAAGCAAGATTCAGATATAAAATCACTTCTCATGGTGATGATACAGGACTTTAAGAAAGACATAAATAGCACCTTCAAAGAAATACAAGAGAACACAGGTAAACAGCTAGAAGCCCTTCAAGAAATCTTCAGGAAAACACAATCAAACAGGTGAAGGAAATGAGCAAAACCATCCAGAATCTAAAAATGGAAATAGAAACGATAAAGAAAACAGAAAGAGAGACAACCCTGGCCATACAAAACCTAGGAAAGAAATCAAGAATCATAGATACAAACATCACCAACAGAATACAAGAGATAGAAGAGAGAATCTCAGGGGCAGAAGACACCATAGAAAACATTGACAGAACAATCAAAGAAAATGCAAAAAGCAAAAAGCTCCTAAACCAAAATATCCAGGAAATCCAGGACTCAATGAGAAGACCAAACTTAAGGATAACAGGTGTAGAAGAGAGTGAAGACTCCCAATGTAATGGGCCAGCAAATATCTTCAACAAAATTATAGAAGAAAACTTCCCTAACCTAAAGAAAGAGATGCCCATGAACACACAAGAAGTCTACAGAACGCCAAATAGACAGGACCAGAAAAGAAATTCCTCCTGACACATAATAATAAAAACACCAAATGCACTAAACAAAGAAAGAATTTTAAAAGCAGTAA
>JADRCD010184412.1:0-13561 GCA_019843815.1 Montemys delectorum
ACTTGATGTTCCTGTCATACAGATCTTTTATTTGCTTAGTTAGAGTCACACCAAGGTATTTTATATTATTTGTGACTATTGTGAAGGGTGTTATTTCCCTAATTTCTTTCTCAGCCTATTTATCCTTTGTGTAGAGGAAGACCACCGAGTTGCTTGAGTTAATTTTATATCTAGCTACCTTGCTCAAGTTGTTTATTAGGTTTAGGAGCTCTCTGGTGGAATTTTTGGGGTCACTTAAGTATACTGTCATATCATCATCAAATAGTGATAATTTAACTTCTTCCTTTCCAATTTGTATACCTTTGATTTCCTTTTGTTGTCTAATTGCTCTGGCTAGGACTTCAAGTACAATATTGAATAGGTAGGGAGAGAGTGGGCAGCCTTGTCTCATCTCTGATTTTAGTGGGATTGCTTCAAGTTTCTCTCCATTTAGTTTGATGTTGGCTACTGGCTTGCTGTATATTGCTTTTACTATGTTTAAGTATGGGCCTTGAATTCCTGATCTTTCCAAGACTTTTATCATGAAGGGATGTTGGATTTTGTCAAATACTTTCTCAGCATCTAATGAGATGATCGTTTTTTGTTTTCTTTGAGTTTGTTTATATAGTGAATTACATTGATGGATTTCTGTATATTGAACCATCCCTGCATCCCTGGGATGAAGCCTACTTGATCATGATGAATGATCCTTTTGATGTGTTCTTGGATTTGGTTTGCAAGATTTTTATTGAGTGTTTTTACATTGATATCCATAAGGGAGATTGGTCTGAAACCTTCTTTCTTCTTTAGTTTTTTGTGTGCTTTAGGTATACACACATGGTATGCACTCTCTGATAAGTGGATATTAGCCTCATTAGATCGGAATACACCAAGTACAATCCATAAACCACAAGAAACTCAAGAAGAAGGAAGACCAAAGTGTGGATAGTTCATTCCTTCTTAAATGGGGGAACAAAATACCCATGGAAGGAGTTGCAGAGACAAACTATGGAGCAGAGACTGAAGGAAGGACAATCCAGTGACTGCCGTACCTGGGAATCCTTCCCATATTCTATTACCAAACTCAGACACTATTGTGGATGCCAGCAAGTACTGTCTGACTGGAACCTGATATAGCGGTCTCCTGAGAGGCTCTGACAGTACCTGACTAATACAGATGTAGAAGCTCACAGCCATCCATTGGACTGAGCACAGGGTCCCCAGTGAAGGAGCTAGAGAAAGGACCCAAGGAGCTGAAGGGTTTGCAGCCCCTTAGGAGGAACAACAATGTGAACTAACCAGTACCCTCAGAGCTCCTGGGGACTAAACTACCAACCAAAGAGTTCACATGGTGTGACTCATGGCTCCAGTAGCATACATATAGCAGAGGATGGCCTAGTCAGTCATCAAGGGCAGGAGAGGCCCTTGTCCTTGTGAAGGTTCTATGCCCCAGTGTAGGGGAATCCCAGGGCCAGGAAACAGGAGAGAGTGGGTTGGCGAGCAGGGGGAGAGGGGAGGGAACAGGGTTTTTTGTTTTTTGTTCTTATTTTATTTTATTTTTTTTCAGAGGGAAAACTGGGAAAGGAGATATCATATGACATGTAAATAAAGAAAATATCTAATAAAAGTGGAAAAAAATGAGGGTCAAGAGAGTAATACGAATTTTCTTTTGAGAAGATTTCTCACATTCATATCTATACAATGGCTGTGTTGCTCGAAACAATCCATGTTAGCTGGGAGAGGAAAATTCTAGCATGTTAGACAGTTTATGATTTTCTTGTAGCTTTTAATAAACTAAGAAATTTTAGACTAATCTGGGTTATCAATAAGATAATGGGGAACACAGAGGATTGTTAAAGAGATTATTTTGGTCAACAAGAAATAATCTAAAATAGTTGGAATTTTAAAAATACATAGCCAGACAGAGGTGGCCCAAGGCTTTAATCCCAGCAGGCAGATTTCTCAGTTAGAGACCAGTGTGGTCTACAAAGTGAGTTCCAGGACAGCCAGGGCTACACTGAGAAGCCTTGTCTAGAAAAACAAACAAACAAACAAACAAACAAACAAAAACATACCTTGGAATTGATTACAGAAGCTGAATTTTCTGCCTCTTTCCAGGTAATGATACTGAAGCCAGAAGATCAGCATTTGGGGCATATTAAGCTGCTCAATTATTATGTTAACAAATTGCCACACATTTAATGGAAAATGAACAGGACACTTTTGTTCTTATTCAGTTCTGTAAACAAGAAATATAAAACCAAGGTCATATGTGCCTGTTTTTCATTAAGAGACATCAAAGGGTAACCAATCCCATCTTTTCTGAAGTTTATAGCTTTACTATGCTCATAAGTTCATGGGCCTCATGTCAGTGTAAGGTTTTCCTTCTAGGTTGTATCTCCTCCTACCCCCATTCATCTTCTTGCTTTCCTCCATTCAGGATATTATGATGGTAGCCAATCTGTAAATCTAGGAACATTTGCCCATTTCTTAGATTAGATTCTTAATCCTATATGCAAAGACCCCTTTACCATGTAAGGTAGCAACTCCAAACTTCCACAGATGATATCTGGGTATTACTGGGACTGGTCATCATTTTGCTTTCCCAACATACTGGAGATAGTAGGGAATCCATAAAAACTGAAAACCAAATACTCACCCAAGTATTCCAATAGTCTAATGTGTTACTTTCTTTGTGATCAATGGGCATCAGTTACTTGTGATATTATTTACATTATGATTGGTTTCTATTTCATTAGATAGATGAGGATGACCTTGTGAACGTGGTGCTCTTGCTCTGCTGTCCCCTCCCACAGTGCTAGTTACAGCATGTACCATGATGTCCTGTTTCTTTAATGTTAATATTTAAATCCTTTGATCTAAACACATATATGATTTAACATTTACATAAACCGGTAAATTCACCATTTAAGAATCTTTAAGCTGAGTCTGCAATCTATGTGCCCAAAGGCTTAATTTGAGTACTTTCCAAAGTCACCAGAGAGCAAGCTAAGTCCCTGATGAGAATGCTTGTTTATCTTGGTTTTTGTATTAGTCAGGATTCTCAGAACCACAGAACTTATGGAATGAATTCCAGTCTTAGTCTATCTATCTATCTATCTATCTATCTATCTATCTATCTATCTATCTATCTCTATCTCTATCTCTGTGTGTTTGTGTATATGTGTGTGTGTATATGTGTGTCTGTGTCTGTCTGTGTCAGTGTCTGTGTGTTAGAATGATTTATAGGCTACAGTCTAGCTAATCCAACAATGGCTGTGAATGGAAAGTCCAAGAATCTAGTAGTTGCTCTGTCCCACAAGCTTGGATGCTTCTGCTGGCCTTCTATATGTGCTGGAATCCTGAAGATCTAGGCTTCAATGCCAGTGAGGGAATGGATGTGCTATCAGTATGAAGGCAAATAGTCAAAGAGCAAAAGATTCCTTCTTCTATATACTTATATAGACTTGCAGAAGAAAGTATGGCCCATATTAAAGATATGTCTCTCTGTCTCAGGCTTTGGATTGAAGATGTGTTTCTTCTTATCTTAAGATTCAAATTAAAGTCTTAGTCTTCCAGCTTCAAGATCTATATCAAGTCGTATGTCTTCCTACCTCAAAGGTTCAGACTAGAAATGGATTCATCCACTTCAAATGAATCAAAAATAATCCCTCACAGGTGTGTCCTCTATTTCTGGTTTGTAGTTCATTCCAGATATAGTCAGGCTTACAACCAAGAATAGTCACACAGTCCTCTACGTGAAGGGGTCATCTAATGCTTATTTAGAGATACCCCTCCCTCCCCGTTGGCTACTTTTATCTGCCCTGGCCACAGCAAGATACATGTAGCTCTTGTTTAGGAAGAAATGTTCCTCTAATTCTCCTGAAATCCTTAGCCTGTTCATTCCATCATTTTTTTTTCAATACTGTTCAGGAATTCACTAGGAGGCTAGTCTCTCAATTATAACAACTCAAAAAGACATACTTTCCCTGGGGTTATAAAAATCTTTATGTTTCAAAACAGTAAAAAAAATAATCACCAACAACATTCTTGGAAGATGCAGCTGGAGTTTCAAATTTTGTTGCAGTTGATTTTTAAAACACACTGTTTCACTATTGATTGTATTGATTTGCTTCAGGATCTTGTATCACTTGCATAGTAGTTGTCACTCTGTGTGGGTATAAGAAGCAAAATCAGGCACTAATGTGGCATCAATGATCAACTTTATAGAAATTATACTAAGGGGTGAGAAAGTATTATTATTTTAAGCAAAACATACATAGTGACTGATATTAAGGGTGCAAATTTCTACATTTTAATTATATTATTCCTAGCTGTGATGTTATTTTATTTTGGAGTTTTAATTCTTTAAGTAAGCAAATCTGGATGGTCATGTCTTCTGAGAGTTATAGAGTTGTATAATCCCCAGAAGCATTACTCTATTTCTTCTAGCAGATTTAATGAATTATTGGTAGGATTAGTGACTTTGTTTATGTGTCTTCTGCCTGATTAGGCTAAACTACATTTCCCAGGATGTCTTTCCTAAATTTCCAGAAAAAGAAAAGTAGGAAAGGATTTTGTATTTGCTTTGTAAGACTGAATTGAAACAGTAGCTATTTGTAGCTCACTGACACTGTGTTGATTTATTGACTTATCTAGTACATAGCATATCTGTGCCTGCAATCTCTCTACCTTCCTTTGCATCTAACATCAGCATCAATGAGTCCTAGGCTATGATGAGAAGGACCAGATTATCCCAGAGGACATTCATATCAGTGGAATGAGAAACAGTGGGAACTGATATAAGCTTTAGTTCCTCTTCATCTCTTCTATCTTGTTGTTTCCCCACAGACATGGATATTTCCCTTATACACTTCCAGACAGGAAGACTTAAGCTTCAAGTTAAGATGTCACAATGGACTTGAAGAAGAAATTTAATAATCACTCATAGTTGTGAGTACCCACAGTTATGAATTGCCTACAACATTTCTCAGGCCCCTTCAGATAGGTGGCAGTAGGTACATAGGCAAATAGATAAGCCAGAGGCTGTGGCACATTAAGATTTTGTTTATTTTGTTTTGTATCATTGCTTTGACAAAATACATATAAGAATATGAAAGAATAAAAGATGTATTTAGACAGGGATTATCATAGCCATTAGTCTTTGTGTGTTTGGGCAAAGCGTCATGGCAATGGGATTGTACAGCAAAGGAGAGCTATCTATCCAATGTAGTGAAAGAGAAAGTGCAGACACAGTGGAGATTGTGGATCTGGTACAATCTTCAAATTGGACACCCAGTGACCAACTACAGATAGACCCCCACCTCCAGAATTCTCTCAGCTAATATCTAAGAGTTCAATACAAGATTCTAGGGAGGAATATTTCTTTTTAGAAACACAATATTCCTTATCTGACATTCAAAGGTTGATGGTTATGCCATATTGAAATAAAAAATAGATCTTGTCTGTCTCTAAGAGTCCAGATAAGGGTAACAGTTGCTACATTGTTCAAATTTCTAATTTTCCTCTAAGACTCAAGTGCAAGCCTGTGTAAAATCAAAGGAAGTTTCATTTTTTTTTCCAGGACATGGTGGCATATACTAAACATTTCTTTTCCATAGAAAAGGGGTACAGATACAAGAAATAAGATTAAAACAAATCTTCAACTCAGCAGGGAAAACACTGAATTCTTTAGCTCCTCTTCTGACATCTAGTATATGTAGTGATATGATCCTTGTCTCAACTAGCTAAGGCAATTTCATCATTATGTCATTGCCACATGGATCACTCATGGCTTATCTTTTCGTATCAGTCATTCCTTGACTATGGCATTGCTCAGCAGACTTCATGTGTTTGTGGAATCTCTACTACTCTGGAGGTTTTATTGCAGCATAGTTTTCACCTTCAACAGTTTTATGTATCATCCTTTCAGTTACTGCCTACCAGAATTCTGATAGATCCTCTACTGTCTGCTCTCGTAGGCCTTCATCTGAAATCATAGTGAAGCTCTGTGACTCTGTAGCTCTTACATATGCATGTCTGTAAAATCATAACCATCCAAACAATCTCAAGTCTTATGGTCAATTTGAGCAATGTCCAGGTTTTCTTGGATCAGGGTTGAAGCTGCTTTTGAATATCTGGGTGGCTAAACACAGGAAAGCAGGTAAATGAGGAACTGCATGTGAATAGCAGTTCTCAGTGGCTCACTTCTCAAGGGAAAATCTGTAAAATGAGTTTATAATTCTGTATACTGGTGTAGAGAGTGGGCAGGATCTGTCTAATTTCTGTAATACTGGCAGGGCATTGTTTTTTCCAATTATCTTAGTGGAAGTGCTTGACTCTTTCTAAAAGAAGAAAGAAAGAAAGATTTGTTTTTATTATTTTAAAACTATATGTGTATAAGTGATGGTTTGAGTAAGAATGACCCTCACAGGCTCATATATTTGAATCTTAGTCTCAGGGAGTAGAGAAAGGATAGGATGTATGACCTTTTTCACCCTTTGCCACTAAGAGTAATAGAGAGCACTTGCTGTTTTTGCCAAGTACCAGCTTGGATCCCCAGGATCCATTTTGTGGCTAACAACTGTCTGTAACTCTTTTTCCAGGGGATCTCATACCTTCTTCATGCCTTCATGGGCACATGAACATGACACACAAACATACATGCAAGCAAAATCTGCCTAAAACACAAACCATACAAACACATAAAATAAAAATAAAACTTTAATATAAAGATAATAGAGAAAAAGCAAAATACTCCAAGAAATTATATAAGTAAAATCATGTTTTACACATGAACATTATGGAGTAGAATTTGAATTAAGAATTTTCAGTCCTCCCAATAGACTCCAGCTGCTCAGGTACAGTTAGAAGAATAGTGACTGATTTGCCTGCCAGCTGAATTGCCCTAATCCCTAGACTCAGTTCCCCAAGACTCACTCTACCATTATTCCCCTCCCATCTCACCATTCACCCCATGGCCAGGATTCTGCCCCCAGTTTCTGCAGTCTCCAGTTGTTTATGTGAAGGCCACAACTGGTCAAAAGAACAGAGACCATCTGCTGCCCCAAACACTGTCAAGCAAGTTGGCAGATGTCCAGCCCCTAATCTATTCAGAGACACTCTAGTGGTTCAGAGGTCAAGCAGGCTGCCAGAAGAAGTCACAATACCCAGAAGACCAAAGAGTAAACAGATATCAAGAAACAAAACATCCATTCAGCAAAGATAAACTCAGAAATCAGTACCTAGACCTATAATTAACCCAAACTCAGATGGTTACACACCAGTGTAAGAGCACAATCAACAACAGTCAGAACAATATGGTACCACAAGAGCCTGTAAATACTATGACAGAAAGACATGAATATTCCAATGTAGCTGAAACACAATGAAAAAGACCTTAAAACCAACTTTTTGAGGATGATAGAGGTTGTTAAAGATGAAATTAGTAAATCCCCTAAAGAAATCAAGGAAAAGACAAACAAAAAGTTGGAGAAAGATCAATAATTCCTTAGAGAATGCCAAGAAAGCCAAGAAAAAACAAACAAGTGAAGGATTGTTCAAGATCTGAAAATGGAAATAGAAGCAAGAAAGAAAACAAACTGAGGGCATCCTGGAAATGGAAAAATCTATGTAAGTGTATAAGAACAGCATCACCAACAGAATATAAGAGATGAAATGAAGAATCTCATGGCTTGAAGATAAGCTAGAAAAAATAGATTCACTCATCAAAGAAACTGTTAAATCTAAAAAGTTCATGTGACAAAACATTCAGGAAATCTGGAACACTATGAAAAGAAAAAACCTAACAATAATAGTAATAGAAGAAGATAATTCTCAGTTCCAAGGCCCCAAAATTATTTTCAACAAAATCTTAGAAGAAAATTTCTCTAACCTCAAGAAAGAGATGCTCATAAAGAAGCTTACAGAACACCACATAGATTGGAACAAGAAAATAAGTCCTCCTGCCACATAATAGTAAAAACACTAAATGCTCAGGGCACTGAGATAATGTTAAAATCTGCAAGGGAAAAGGGACAAGTAATATATAAAGGCAGACCTATTAGACACCTGACCCCTTAGCAGAGAGTCTAAAAGTCAGAAAGGCCTGGGCAGAGATGTCTTGAAAATTCTAAAAGACTACAGATGCCAGCCCACACTACTATCCCCTGCAAAACTTTCAATGACTATAGAGGAAGAAAACAAGATATTCCATGACAAATTTAAGCAACATATATCTACAAATCTAGTCATATAGAAGATACTATATGGAAAATTCTAAGCCAAGGAGGTTAATTACAGCCAAGAAAACACAGGAAATAAATAATCCAACATGTGTAAAATCAAGAAGGGAAGATTACATACATACACACAGACACACACACACACACACACACTACCATCACCAACATAAAAATAACAGAAACTAGCAGTCATTGTGCATTAATATTTCTCAAAATCAATGGACTCAATTCCCCAATAAAAGACACAGACTAACAGAATGGATAAGAAAACAGGTTTCAATACTTGGCTACATATCAGAAACACACCTGAACATCAAAGATAGACATTATCTGTGAGTAAAGGGTTACAAAAAATTTCAAAGTAAATAGACCAAAGAAGCTGGTATAGCCATTCTAATTCCAAAATTGTCTTTGAACCAAAATTAATCAGAAGAGATGGAGAGAATACTTCATACTCATGGAAGGAAAATTTACCAAGATGACATCTCAATTCTGCACAACCCAAATGCAAAGATCCCAATATTTGTAAAAGAAATTTTACTAGAGCTTAAATCACACATCAAACACCATACATTATTAGTGGGAGACTTCAATACCCCTCATTCACCAATAGACAGGTCATCCAGACATAAACTAAACAAAGAAATAATGGAACTAACAAATTCTATGACTCAAGTTGACCCGACAGATACCAACAAAACATTTCATCCAAACACAAAAGGATACACTTTCTTCTCAGTACCTCCTGCAACCTTCTCCAATACTGACAATGCACTTTGTCACAAAATAAGTCTCAACAGATACAAAAAAATTGAAATAACTTTCTATAGCTTATTAGACCACTATGGATTGATCAAAGCTGAACTTCAATAACAAAAGAAACAGAAAGCCTATAAACTTGTGGAAATTGAACAATTCTTTACTGGATCAATGAAGAAGTAAAGAAATTAAAGCCTTCCTAGAGTTTAATGAAAATTAATACACAGCATATGCCAACCTATGGGACACAATGAAATCAGAGCTAAGAGGATAGCACATAGCACTAAGTGCACTCATAAAGAAATTTGTAAGGTCTTATATTAGCATCTTAACAGCACACTTGAAAACTCTATATGGAAAAGGAACAAACATACCCAATAGTAGATGGCAGAATCAACTAGGCTGGGCCCATAGGTGCTCACTCAGACTGAACTGACAACCAAGGAGCCTGTATGGAACTGACCTAGGTCGTTCATGGGTGTGTTACAGCTGTGTAACTTGGTCTTCTTGTGAGATTCCTAACAGTGCAAGTAGGAGCTGGATCTGACTCTGTTGCCTACCTTTGAGACCCCTTCCCCCTTTTCAATTGCCTTGTCTAGCCTTAGAAGAGGAGGTGCCTCATCTTACTGCAACTTGGTATGCCATGGCTGGTTGATATCCATTGAGGCTGGCCCTTTTATGAAGAGAAGATGAGGAGGAGTGGATTGGAGAAGGTGGAAGGGAATTGTGGGTGAGTATCTGGAGAGTAAGGAGGGAGGGAAAACTGTGCTTGGGATGTAAAATTGAGAGGAAAAACCACCAGTCCAGATTGCAATAGACTTACTAAAGTCATATATTATTATAAAGAATGGGTAACAACTCTCCTCTGTATGGAAAAAAATATGTTCTATTTAATAATTTGATCATCTTGGTGCAAATGGTATCTCATATTTCTTCCTATATGTAGGAAAAATAGCACTTATACCCTATTTACCTGGTATCAATTATTCTGCATGACAGTTTACTAAATATTTCCTGCAGAAGTGAAGTCTGGTCAGCCAAAGTTGACAAAATCCTTTGTCAACTTTTCTTTCTGCAACCCTGAAATACTTTTAACTCCACAAATAGTTAAAACATTCATTAAAAAGAAAAACAACCACAGGCAAATGAACTGAATTAAATTAATACTAGTGTACATGCATATATTATACTTACTAAAAGTAATAGACACTTAGAAGTAAGAAAGACAATGTGTTTAGAATCTTGAACTTTGCTGTGATTCTGAAATGAGGTCCTTGGCAAAGGACCTTGGAGTGATTGGAGATAGGACCTTTAAAACTAATGCGGGCATTTGTACATCTCTGTTTGCTACTGGTTATTGGGTTGAATGAGGGTCACTTCTTTCTCTTAAGGATCATAGAGTTTAATATGTTCCCCTTTGTACCTGAACTTCAGATTCAGTTTCTGTATACCCTCAGAGATTCCCTTCCATATTTCCTTATCTACAGGCTTGCTGGTTGTTTCTTGTGAGGACAGACACTTCATTGTTTCCAGCAGCTCTTGTGTCCTCCTGGAAGGGTTGGTACTGCCTCGGGCCTTCTGCTGCCCTCTAGTGGCTGCTATTCTCACATATGCCAAGGTGGTTGATGATGGATCCCTGGGGAAGCTGTGGTCAATACAAACATCTGTGCAAAGGCCAGGGATGGCATGAGGCCTCATCTATAGTATGTGCCATTACAGGTAATAGGAGCAAGAAAGAAACACTCATCCAACAATTTTAGGGACAGAGACCCTGTGAGTGAACAGTTCTTATTCTTTTCCTTGACTGAAAGCTGGAAATGTCCTTGATCCTGTCTGTAGTTCTGTCCTTACTGAGTCCAGGCATGCCAGAGGGAGTTCTGGTACATGATTGTTCATTTTTCCCTAGGTCAGCACCTGTGCCTGGAAGCTGAATGTAAGATATAACTAAAGGTGAGAGGAGACACATGATGGGTGGACAAACTGGTCTGAACCCTCCCCGGCCTCAAATTAGTTTCTGCAATTAGTTCTGTAAACTCTCCCTAGATTAGCATCTCAATGATCTTTACATTTCCCTTGTTTCAGCTCCAGCTACAAATGAGCTCTGCCTTTTTTATTTCTCTTATGTTCTCCATAAACTTTCCCAAACTCACCCTCGGTAATCCATTGATTTCATTCTTCAGACTTTTGAGATAAAATGTGGAGCTACTGATTCTGAAATTTTTCTGTGAAAGCGAGATTCTGGCTCCCTAACTCATAATTGAACCCTTCCTGTGGTGAGATGGTCTCTACTGAACCCATTTCATCGGTGGGCTTACCAGCTATGTAGCATCCTACCAATCTAGCAAATAGTGTGCTAAGAGAGAGAAGAGCTGATGACAACAGGGGAGGGGGTCTCAATCTCTGTTAGAGATGTTCTCCTGAATCAGGATTGAGCAGATGATGTAGCAGTGACATGTGTTTGGTGTCTCTGACATATAATCAAATGGACTGATCTTTAGACATAATGGTAAATTTTTTTATGGGTGTATGGGTATTTTGCCTATTTTTATGTGGACCATTTCTATGGCTGTTTCCAGCAGAGGAGGTCGTTGGGTCATCTGAAATTGCAATTACAGATGTTTTGAACAGCTGTGTGGGAGGGAGCTAGGAATTGTGGCTCAGCTCCTCTGGAAGAACAGCCAGTGTTCTTAATCATTGAGCTGTCTCTTCAGCCCTATTAGGCACAATTTTGAAAGTGACAAATTTACAAGTACCCTGCCACCCCCAATTTCTACTCTTGATTTCCTATCAAAACTCCCGCAAATGTATTCTCTTGGTGGTAGAGATTTCCTCACTTCTTCAAACATACACATATTTAAATTTTAAAAATCGAATGCCTATTGCCAGAGTTGTTAGGCAGTAGTCTCCTCAGTTAGACCAAAGAGTCACATGTGGTGAAAAGCAGCGGAAGAATTGTTCAATGTGGGAGGAAAAAGAAAAAGATCTAGTCATTCACTCAAGTTCATCTTGAGGTGCTAACATGACCTTTGGGTTAAACCGGTGGCAAGAGCCATGCCTAACTGCTGCTAAGTAGTTGACCAAGGTGTGGTTTTACCCTCCATGGTTCCAGTGCCTCCTGCAAGATGGTCTGTCTGATAACTTAGTATGTTATGAAATTGTCTGAATTGTATGAAAACTCTCCTTGGGAGACAAATGCCTTCTCTGGCTGGCACCAGGCTTCATCAGTCATTTTCTCATTTCAGCACGAAGGTCCTGAGGAAGTTCCAGTTCCTTGGGGCCCACTGTCCAGTAGTCTGATAACTGAAAGGGAGGGCAAATGCTTCTTTTTAGAGTGTCTTCATGTCTTCTAGGATGGTTTGCCTCCCTAGGCCAGGGTGAGTGGTGCATGCTGAAAATAAGAGTGAACTCCCTTTACCCTGCTCAGATGAAGTTTAGATTTGAGTTGATAAAAAATCAGCACTGTAAAATTACTTACTTAGTTAATTATAACCAATTGAACTCTGGAGGGAAAATGTGGGTTAGGGAAAGAATCATCAAAGGAATGATACATTAGCTAGAAATTAAGGACTCAGAGATATTGTTCAGACACAGGACTTGGTCTTGGGGAAAGACTGAGCCATTCAGACAAGAGAAAGAATGTATTCCTTTAAAAGGGAAAAGAGGGGTGAGCCGCAGACTAGTTTTAATTAATGACTGGACAACAGACTGCATCACAAATACCAGTATGAAATGCAAAGGATAATTCTGATTGGAGCAAGGGAAAAGTTCATGGAAAAATTACACCAGTGTTTTAATGGATAAGGTGGGTGTCTGTAGACATGGGGAAACTGGAAAATCAGCTTCCTGAGAGCACACCATGAAATCTGTTGCCAACGTTGTTTACAATCAAGTCGTCGTGTTTACAGGTCCTTGAAAAGCTGATTTTATTCTTTAATAGATGAGAAATGATGCCATTGCCTCCTACAACTCAGCTGAGGTTTTACTTGAACCAAATCTGCTCGGAAATGTTAAGCTGGTTACACAGAACTAATGTGCCTCAAGGTGGTCATTCTCTCTGGATTAAAGCCTGGGAACAATTGTGGCTCCTGTTACAAGGAAAATTACAATGGGCCATTATGGAGAGGGACAAAAATCTCTGTTCCCAGAGGGGGACTGACAAGCCGCAAGTCCCCCTTTGCATGCCAACACAAAAGCCTGATTGCTTCAGATTGCTTGTTTATGCAAATCGAAGGCAACATTAATTCTGAGACTGGAGCTGTGAGGTGGTAGGGATGTTGCTGATTGGCTGGGTTTTGCTCCGGGGCTGGTAACCAAACTGACAAACCCTATCATATTCATTCCGAGCCCTGAAAACCTTTACAAGGAATCTTTGCTATTGCATGTCAGACTGAGAGTTTGTTTTTACATTAGGTTTTGGAAGTGTAGGAACCACAGCATTAGAGTTTATCAAAGATCCGCTCCCTTACTTTCTCTGTGACCCTCAGTGAACACTATGACAGATACTCCTGTGACACTGAGTGGGGCAGAGTGCAATGGGGACAGACTACCTGAGAATGGCCAACAGCCTAGCAGTCAAACCA
>JADRCD010184413.1:0-14676 GCA_019843815.1 Montemys delectorum
GTGTGTGTGTGTGTGTGTGTGTGTGTGTGCCACATTGTGCTTATAGAGGGAAGAAAATAGGTAAATTTTCAGGGTTGGGTCTCTCCTGTCACAGGTTGTGCTCCAAGGCAGGTTCAGCCACATCTCCAATAAGCCAAATAAAATAACCAAATTAACAGAGGAAAGCAGAAAAAGATTGACTCAATGTGGCCACATTGGGAAGGGCACACAGCGATCTGGTGATCCCCTCCAATCCATTTTTGGGGTCCCGAAGTGAGACTGAGGTGTAGAGGGTTAGTGTTATGCATGCCTATGCAGTCCATGATGTATGTGGTCCTACCCACCATTGCCTGGGTTTCAGTCTCAACCTTTAAGGCGGTCGACGAGCTCTCAGAACTCTTCGAAAATCTCAGGGAGATGTTATTCCCTGGTTGGCACCTTTTCCTCTTCCCAGCATGAGATTCCTAGGGGGAGATGCCTCTTTCTTTGGGGCTCATTGTTCCAACAATCTGACAGATAGGTTGAGACACTTAGCCTATCTATCTTCCCTTCCTCTCTGTGAGATCTTGGATGGAACACCGTTTGGTGGCACATCTGGGCAACTCATTTGCCAGTTTCCAATTCTTATCCACTGTCCTTAAAATCCCTAATCGGCCTGTGTGTGTGTGTGTGTGTGTGTGTGTGTGTGTGTGTGTGTGTTTATTTTGCTCCTTAAAGGGAGGCTCTTAGTAAATATCAGTGGTTTGAAATCCACACGGAATAAATGGGAAGATTAAGTCTTTCCACCATTTCTGCCCGTGGCATAGAGGAAACAAAGCACTTGTGACCCCACAGGGTAGCAGGCTGCGCACAGAGGAAAAGGGGCTGCGGCGCGCGCGCGCACGCGCAGTCAGAAGCCGTGAGCACACGCGCGCGCGGGAAGCTCCGCTGCAAACTCCTTCGCAGGCCGAGGAGGCGAGACGCGAGCCGTGGCGCAGAGGCGCGTTAGCGGCGGGAAAGGCCGTGTGGGCTCACGATATGGGAACTGCCATTGAGGAGGCCCGAGGGCCTGGGGGAGCTTGCTAAGCTTCCAAGCCCAGGCCTCTCGGACCTTTTCACCTAAGCTGGATAGCTTAGCAGGGATCTCGAGGCCCCGGCGGTGAGGCGGGCGGCCATCACACAGCTCCAGGCTCTCCACAGGACGCCAGGAGGGAGGGAGGGAGGGAGGTCACGAGGTCAGGGGTCTCCGTGCCCCCGCTCCCTCAGAACCCGGAAAACTGCCTCCTCGCTCCTCCGCTGCGCCTGCCGCCGGAGGCAAGGCCTGAGAGTCAACCCCCCACAGCCCCTCAGGGCTGCTCTTTTGGGAAGGCGGCGACCCGGCCCAGCTTCATTTCCAGCCGGGTAGGGACAGCCATTTCCTGTTTGGAGGAGTCAGGACAGCAGCTTGCCTTCCTTTCTGAGGCCCTAGTTCCAGGGAAGGAGGTAAAGTGAGCGGAGGGGGTGTTTCTGAGGAGGCCCCTAGGGACCTGTGACGGCGACAGGCTCAGTCCTGTGGTAGGAGGTCGGAGGGCTCAGGAGTGGCCAGCCGGCCAGAGCTCAGCCCTGGAGCTCAGTAGGGCAGCACTTGCCTAGCAGGGCCAAGGGCCAAATCCACGTACTGAGAGGAGAAATGGAATAAATAAAACAAACGGGGAATCAAATCCAATGCTCAGTTCTGCAACTGAAAGTTCTGGGTGACCGGATTTTCCAGAAAACTGTTTTCAGTTCTGCTTGGTTTTAAACAAGTTCTAGTTAGGCAAATCGGTCTCCTTTTCACACCACTTGCCTATTTTAAATTTTTAAATTGTTACTATTATCCGATGGACTACAGAGTCGGGAACAGCCCTAACTATGGAGTTTGAGATTTTTGACTTTTTGTATTTGGAGATATGTCTCATTTTTGATATGGGCAAAATATCTAGTTGTAGTGAAATTTTGTGTGCCATAGGTAAACCTCTACTTCCTCAACATGCCTAACTTAAAAGGTATTGCGTATATTGATTAACTGATCGTTTGGAAATGAGTCTGTGGCTCATGTGCCCTGATGTGTTGGGGTCAGAAGATATCTTATGGGAGTTAGTTCTCTCTTTTCTTCATGTGGAATACAAGGATTGAACTTAGATCATCAGGACTGGCAGCAAGTGCATTTACCCACTGAGCCATCTTGTTGGCCTCAACTTGATTAGCTTTTGAGACAGGGTCTCAATTAGCCCAGGCTGGCCTAGAACTTGTGTGGTCAAGGATAACAAAGGACTTTATTCAAGTCCTCTTATCTCTGCCTCCCAAGTACTGCGATTTCTGGCACAGGCCATCAAGCCTCCTCTGTTGCAAAATGAAACCTAGGGCCCTGTGCATGCAGGGCAAGCACTCCCCCAAACGAGCTACATTCCCCATCCCTCAGCTTGGTCAAATTCCATATGCATTAAAAATCTTTTTTTTTTCAGGCTGGAGAGATGGGTCAATGGTTAAGAACACTTGATAGCTCTTTCAGAGGTCCTGAGTTCAATTCCCAGCAACCACACGGTTCGTTGGGATCTGTTTGCCTCTTCTGGTGTGCATAAAGACTAGAGCACTCACATACATAAAATACATGAATAAATAAGAAACAAAAACAAAACCTTTTTTCTCTACTCACATCGACTCTTGTCCCCCCCAAAAAAGTAAAGCCAAAGTAAGTAATGGTAGATAAATTTTAAAAAATTTATTCTCTCATATAATATATTCTGATCACAGTGTCTCCTCCCCCCACACCTTGAAGTTTCCTCCACCTCTCCTTGTCCCCAGCTCCACCCCCATCCCCGCTCCATTCCAATTTCCCTTCAGAAAATAGCAGGTCGGCCAGGGACATCAACCAAACATGGCACAAGATACAATAAGACCAGGCACAAAACCTCAAGCCTGGGCAAAGGAACCCAGTAGGAGGAAATGGGTCCCAAGAATAGGCCACAGAGTCAGAGACAGCCCCTGCTCATTGTGAGGAGCCCCCTTGAAACACCAAGCCAACAACCATAATATATATATGCAGAGAACCTAACATAGACTGCTTCAGAGCCCCCATGAGCCCTGCTTGGTTCTGTGGGTGGTGCTCTCCTGGTGTCCTCAACCCCACAATTCCCCTCTCCTCTTCCACAGAGTTCTCCAGGCTCCAAGGGGAGGGAACCTATGGAGGCTACCAACTTGGGCTCTCTCTCTGCTAAATGTTCAGCTGTGGGTCTCTGCATCTACTATCAGCTGCTGGAGAAATCCTTTCTGATGACAACTGAGCTAGGTATTGATCTATGAATCTAGCAGAACATCACTAGGTCTCTTTTTGTTGTTGTTTTGGTTTTGTTTGTTTTTGTTTTTTTGGCCAGTCTGGTTTCATGTTAGGTCTTTGGGCTATCTAGACTCTAGTTTCTGGTCATCAAGGCCGTATCAGGCATGGGCTACCTGTTGAAGCCTCAAATTAGACCAGTCATTGGTTAACTACTTCTACAAGTTCTGCACCACCATTGCCCCATTACATCTTGCAGGCAGGACAGGTTGTAGGCCAAAAGATTTGTCTGGATTGGTGTCCCAGTCCCACCACGAGAGGAAGCCTTGCCTGGTTACAAAAGATGGACAGTTCAGGCTTTATGTCTTCCATTGCTAGGTGTCCTCATAGGTTCCTGCGAGTTTCGACTGCACTAAGTTTCTACAATTACCCCCACCTCAAATGCCCTGTTCTCTGTCTTTCCATCTCTTTTTTCCTACCCGATTCCTCCTATTCCCATCTCCACCCACCCCATGAGCAGAATCTATTCTATTTCCCCTTCCTAGGGAGATCCACACATTCCCCATTGAACCCTCCTTGTTACTTAGCCTCTCTGGATCTGTGGATTATAGCCTGATTATCCTTCACTTAACAGCTACTGTCCACTTATAAGTGAGTACATACCATGCTTCCCTTTTTGTGTCTGTGTCTTTCTTCACTCAGGATGATTTTTTTCCCTAGTTCTATCCATTTGCCCGCAAGTTTCATGATATCATTTTTTAAAACTGTTGAGTAGTACTCCACTGGATAAATGTATTACATTTTGTTTATCTGTTCTTTGGTTGAGGGACATCTATGTTGTTTTCAGTTTCTTTTTCTTTTCTTTTCTTTTTTAAAGATAAGGTTTCTCTGTGTTGCCCTGGCTGTCCTGGAACTCACTCTGTAGACCAGGCTGGGCCTCAAACTCAGAAATCCGCCTGCCTCTGCCTCCCAAGTGCGGGGATTAAAGGCGTGCGCCACCACTGCCCGGCAGTTTCTGACTTTTTAATAAAATTGCTATGAACATAGTTGAGCAAATGTTCTTGTGAGAGGATAGAGCATCCTTTGGGTATAAGACTAAGAGCAGTATAGCTGGGTCTTGATATAGATTGAGTCTAAATTTTTTGAGGAACTACCATACTGATTTTCAAAGTGGCTGAACAGGTTTGCCTTCCCACCGACGGCACTGGAGGAGTGCTCCCCTTGCTCCACGTGCTCCAGCAGGAGCTGTGACTTATGTTTTTGATCTCAGCCATTCTGATTGGTGTAAGGTGGATTATCAGGATAGTTTTTTATTTGCATTTCCCTAATGGCTAAGGATGTTGAACATTTATTTGTTTCTCAGCTATTTGAAATTCATCTACTGAGAATTCTTTTTTGATCTGTACCCCATTTTTAATTGGGTTATTTGGTTTGTTGATGCCTAGTTTCTTGAGTTCCTTATATATTTTGGATATTAGCCCTCTATCAGTTATGGAGTTGGTGAAAATATTTTCCCTTTTTGTAGGCTGCCTTTTGTCCTGTTGGTGGTGTCCTTTGCCTTATGAAACTGTTCAGTTTCATGAGGTCCCATTTATTGATTACTGATCTTTGAGCCTGCACGATTGATGCTCTGTTGAGGAAGTTTTCTCCTGTGCCACAACATTCTAAGCTATTCCCCACTTTTTCTTTTTCAGGTTCAGTGTTTCTAGTTTATGTTGCGGTCTTTGATCCATTTGGACTTGAATTTTGTGTGGGGTGATAAGTATAGATCTATTTGCATTCTTCTACATGGAGACATCCAGCTAGACCAGCACCATTTGTTGAAGATGCTTTCTTTTTTCCATTGTGTATTTCTGTTTCTTTTTATATCAAAATTCATGTCCATAGGTATGTATATTTATGTCTAGGTCTTTGGTTCAATTCCATTGATCACCCTATCTCTTTTTATGTCAATACTCTGATTTTTATTAGTATAGCTATGTAGTACAACTTGAGATCAGGAATAATGATATTGCTGGAACTTCTTTTGTTGTTCTGGATTGTTCTATCTATCCTGGGTTTTGTGTTGAGGTTGAGTATTGTCCTTTCAAGGTCTGTAAAGTATTGTGTTGGAATTTTGTTTGGGATTACATTGAATTTGTAGATTGTTTTTGGTAGGATGGCCATTTTTACTACATTAATTTTACCAACCCTTGAGCACAGGAGATCTATCTTCTGATATCTCCAATTCTTTCTTCAAATCCTTGACATTTCTGTTTTACAAGTCTTTTCCTTGCTTGGGTAGAGTTTATCCCTAGATACTTTACATTATTTGTAGCTGTTGTGAACTGTGTTGTTTCTCTGATTTTTCCTGTTTGTTATTTATATATAGGAGGGCTACTGACATTTTTAAAGTTACTCTTGTATCCACCAACTTCCATGAAGGTGTTTATCAGCTGTAGGAGTTTCCTGGTAGAATTTTTGTGGTTGTTTATGTATATTGTCATATCTGCAAATGAAGACACTGACTTCTTCCTTTCCAATTTGTATTCCCTTGATCTCCTCCTGTGGTCTTATTGATCTAATTGGAACCTCAAATACTATACTAAATAGATAGGAAGAGACTGGGCAGCTTTGTCTCGTCCCTGATTTTAGTGGAATTACTTTGAGTTTCCCTCCATTTCATTTGATGGTGGCTATAGGCTTGCTGTAATTGCCTTTATTGTGTTTAGGTATATGTTTTGTATCCCTGAATTCTCAAAGATTTTTATCATGAAGGGTGCTGGATTCAGTCAAAGGCTTTTACAGTGTCTAATGAGATGATCATGTGGATTTTTTTTTCTTTCAGTTTGTTTATATGGTAGATTACACTACAGATTTTTGTATATTGAATCATTTCTGAATCCTTGTGGATGATATTTTTTGATGTATTCTTGGATTTGGTTGCAAGTATTTTATGTAGTATTTTTTCATCTATGTTCATAAGGGAAATTGTTCTGTAATTATCTTTCTTTGTTGGGTCTTTGGGTGGTTTAGATTTCAGGGTGACTATGGCCTCATTAAATGTAATTGGCAATGTTCCTTCTATTTCTAGTTTGTGGAATAGTTTGAGGAGTATTGGCATTAGCCCCTTTTTGAAAGTCTGGTAAAATTCTGCACTAAAACCATCTGCCCTGGATTTTATTTTATTTTTATTTTTTGAGACAGGGTTTCTCTGTATAGCCCTGGCTGTCCTGGAACTCAGTGTGTAGACCAGGCTGGCCTTAAACTCAGAAATCTGCCTGCCTCCCAAGTGCTGCGATTAAAGGTGTGTGCCACCCCTGCCAGGCTGAGATTTTTTTTTGGGGGGGGGAGACTTTTAATGACTACTTCTATTTCCTTGAGGGTTATGGGATTATTTAGATAGTTCACCTGGTTTCCTTTAACTTTGGTAAATGGTATCTGTTCAACAAATTATCCATTTCTTTTTGATTATCTAGTTTGGTGGTGTACAGGATTTTAAAGCTCTTATGATTCTCTGACTTTCCTCAGTGTCTGTTGTTATGTCTCCTCTTCTGTTTCTGATTTTTATTAATTTGGATATTCTCTTTCTGCCTTTTAGCTAGTTTGGATAAGGGTTCGTTGCTCTTGCTGATTTTCTCAAAGAACTAGCTCTTGGTTTCATTGATTGTTTCTATTCTCTTTGTTTGTATTTTATTGATTTCAGCCCTGAGTTTGATTATTTATTTCCTGCCATCTACTCTTTTTGTGTGCTTCCTTCTTTTTGTTCTAGAATTTTCAGGTGTGCTGTTAAGTTGCTAGTATAAAAGCGCTTTAAAAAAGATTTATTTATTTTATGTATGTAAGTACACTGTAGCTGTCTTCAGACACACCAGAAGAGGGCATCAGACCCCAGTACAGATGGTTGTGAGCTGCTATGTGATTGTTGGGAATTGACTTCAGGATCTCTGGAAGAGCAGTCAGTGTTCTTAACCGCTGAGCCATCTCTCCAGCACCACCACCCCTACCCCTCCTTTTAATGTAGGCACTTAGTGATCTGAATTTTCCTCTTAGCACTGCTTTCATTGTGTCCCATAAGTTTGGGTATGCTGCATATTCATTTTCATTGAACTCTAGGAAGTCTTTAATTTCTTTCTTTGACTCAGTTTTCATTCAGTAGAGAGTTGTTCAGTTTCCATTAGTTGTTAGGCTTTCTGTTGTTTCTGTTGTTGCTGAAGTCTAGTTTTAGTCCATGATGGTCTGATAGGATGCAGGGGGTTATTTCAGTTTTCTTTCATCTTTTGGTACTTGCTTTGTGACCTACTATATGACTGGTTTTGGAGAATGTTCTGTGAGGTGCTAGGAAAGTGTCTATTCTTTTGTGCTTGGGTGAAATGTTTTATGTACATTTGTTAGGTCCGTTTGGTCCATAATGTCTGTTAGCCCCACTATTTTGGTTTAGCCTGTGGGTGGGTGACCTGCCCATTGGGTACTGAAGTCTTCCAGTATCTTTGTGTGAGGATGAGTGTATAGACTATGCTGTGGCAGTGTCTGTTTTACAAACATGGGGCGTAGGTGCTAAGAGTCGGAGCACCATCTTGATGATTTCCCTTTTGAGGGACGCGCCCCCCCCCCTGCTTCTTTTGCGTAACTTTGGTTTGGTGTATATCGTGTTAGCTGTTAGGATGGCTACCCTAGCTTGTCTCTTAGGCTTATTTGCTGGGATAATCCTTTTCCAACCTTTCACTCTGAGGTGGTGTCTCTTTGATTCTGAAGGTGTATGTGTTTCTTGTATGCAGCAGAAGGATGAATTCTGTTCTCACATCTGTGATCTGTGTCTTTTTATTGGGAATTGAATTCATTGATATTGAGAAATATCAATGACCAATGATTGTTAATTCCTGTTTTCTTGTTGGTGTTAGTGGTGGTAGTGTGTGTGTTTTCTTTTTGCCTTGCAGGTATGAGGCCATTTCCTGTCTTTTCGTGGATGTAGCTAACCTTTTTTAGTTGGAGTTTTCCTTCTAGGACCTTCTGTAGGGCTGGATGTGTAGATAGATAGTGTTTAAATTTGACTTTATCATGGAATGTCTTGTTTTCTTTATCTGTGGTGATTGAAAGTTTTGTTGGGTACAGTCGTCTGGGCCGGGATTTGTGGTCTGCTGGACATCTCTCCTGGCCCTTCTGGCTTATAGAGTCTCCATAGAGAAGCCAGGTGTAATTCTGATAGGCCTGCCTTCATATGTTACCTGCTCCTTTTCCCTTGCAGCTTTTAATATTCTTTCTTTGTTCTGTATGTTTAGTGTTTTGATTATTGTGTGCCCAGGTGGCTTTCTTTTCTGATAATCTTGTAACCATTTGTGCTTTTCTAAGCCCTCTCCAGTTTCTGAATAATACACAGAGACTTATTTATTTATGATGCTTATGGCTTTAGCTTGCTCCCCAACCGGCCCTTACCTTATATTAACCCATTTATATCATTCTGTGTCTGCCACATGGCTGCTTAGTAACCTCTCCTCAGTTTCGTAAGTCCAACTTCCTCTGAGTCTGAGTGATAAACCTTTCCATGCCTAGCTCTTTCTTAGAGTCCCTCAATCTGCCAGATGCCCCCCCCCCCCAGTCTACCTTCTGCTATAGGCCATAGGTTTTTTTTTTATTTTGACTGGTCAGAAGGTGCCGCAGGCAAGCAAGGAACAAAAGAGACATATCTTCACACAGTGTACAAAAACATCCCTCCAACACCGTCCTTATGGTGTTCCGGATGCTTCTTGTGCCTTTACAGACGTCGCCTTCCTTAGCTTAGGAAAAATTTCCCCTATGATTTTGTTGAAAATATTCTCTGGGCCTTTGAGTTGAGATGACTCTTCTTCCCCTTCCCTTTCCCTGTCCCCTTCCCCTTCCCCTTCCCCTTCTTTTCAGTCTTTTCATAGTGTTCCAGATTTCCTGGGTGTTTTGTATAGTGAGAATTCTGGAATTTTGGTTCCCTTTAAAAAAAACACAGAAATGTAATGAGCATACGTTTTCATTTTAATTTCAGGTGTGGAGATACAGGGCTGTCTTTTGTCGGCTGACTGTGATTTGCCTTGTGCTCTAGCAGAAGCATGGTTTTGCCAGCTGCAGATAAATTCTGTGATTGTGTGATGTTGGAATTCTGGGAGCATTTCAGAGGGTGTATAACTGCTAGGGCCCCAAGAGGTAGGGTGGGAGGTTGGCTGTGGTTTATTTTTAGCTGTGCTCAAGAAACAAGAAAGAAATTAGATCCAGAGACCTCTATCTCTCTCCCCTCTCCCCTTCTCTCCTATCTAGTGATGGGGGTGAAACTGGGGGGGATAAAGGGTGGGAAAAAGAAAGCCAAAAGAGAAGCTACAGTTCTGTGTCAGGGATTTTTTAGATTTAACATTTTATTTGACGGATGTATCTATCACATTGGCAATGCCCGAGGTTCTCTCTTCCATCTCGTGTATCCTATAGTGATGCTGTGTCTGTTGCTCCTGTTCTCTTCCCCAGATCGCTCACTTCCAGAGCTCCCCCAGTCTGTGTTTTCTGTATTGCTTCCCTTTCATTTTTGTGACTTGAACAGTTTTGTTTCCTTCAACCATCTGATTCTTCTTGGCTTGCCTGCTTGTTTGCTTTCTCTCTCTCTCTCTCTCTCTCTCTCTCTCTCTCTCTCTCTTTCATTTCTTCCATTTTTTTGTTTGTCTTTTCCACAATTTTTTTCAAGACAAGGTTTCTCTGTGTAGCCTTGGTTGTGCTGGAACTATCTTTGTCGATCAGGCTGGCCTCAAACTCAGAGATCTGCCTGCCTCTGACTCCTAAGTGCTGGGCCCAAAGGTTTGTGCCATTGTACCACCTGATTTCCCTCAATTTCTTTAAGGGATATATTAATTTCCTTTCATTAAGTTGGTTTTTTTTTTTCTTGTGCTTCAGGTGCCGATTTCTGAGTTTGTATTGTTGCAAGGGTGTTTTGTTCCTTAGTTATTGTTTTGTCTGGTCTTCTGGCTGGTGTAGCCTGTGGTTGAGCAGAGGGTCACTGCCTGAGTTGGGGACTGGAAAACGGTGATGAAGAGGGAGGAAGAATTGGGGATAGAGTTCCAGGGGCACTGAGGAAGTGGACGAAGGTTCTAGGGTGGGTGGCTTACCTGGAGTTCTGATTTTTTGTTTGTTTGTTTTTGTTTTACTGTTTTTTGAGACCGAGTTTCTCTGTGTAAAGTCCTGGCTGTCCTGGAGCTGCTCTGTGGACAGGCTGGCCTTTGTTGTCATATTTTTTAGCTACTTTATTGGATTCTTATACCTCTAACTCCAGCTGCAGTGCAGGAAGCAGCCTCCTCTTCCTCCTCCTCTTTCTCCTCCTCTTCTTCCTCTTCCTCTCCTTCTTCCTCCTCCTTCAGAGCCTCCCCCACACCCCACATAGGGCTCTGGCATTTATTCCCTCTTCAGAGTCCCCAGAATTCCAAATGTAAAATCTCTGCAGCTGGCAAAGAAAATCATACTCTTCCTAGAGCATGAGATAATCCTAGTTAGTGGCTGTGGACAAACTGAAGCAGCCCCATATCCACACCTAGGATTAAAACAAAACCATATTCACATGACATAACTGGGCTTTTAAAAAAAGCAAAAATCTCACTCTAGATCTTGAACTCAGAGACCTGCCTGCCTCTGCATCCTGAGGGCTGAGATTAAAAGCCACGATACCAGGCCTACGATACATACTTTTGAAAAAGATTGCATGATTTTTACTTTCGTGTTGATAATATTGGACTCAACTGCTTTTTGTGATTTTAGTCTTTTTTGTTTGATTGTTATTTTTAAGCGTATTTTTATGTGCGTGTGTATTTCTGGAGGCCAGGAGAGGGTGTATGATCCTTTGGAACTGGAATTCCAGGCAAGATGTGCCAGTTAGTGTGGGTGCTGGGCACTGAGCTCAGGCCCTCTGCCAGAGCAGCAAGGGGACAGTCTTCCCCAGCCCTTTTCTGATTTTTACGTTAATTCTGAGGAAGGGTCTCACTTTGGAGCTCACACTGGACTGGAATTCACATCGGCCTTTCTCCTTCAGTTTCCTGTGTGTTGGGATTACAGGCATGACCCACTATGCACAGTTCCCTTTCAGTCTTTGACACCATTTTCTTATGGATATTTGTACCAACTATTTTATCTCATTTAAAACATATTTTGTCTTTAATATTTTAAATTGTAAAACCAGAATATGTGCCCATAAGAACAGAACAGCTTTAAATGAATAATTATAAACCACCCATCTGTGTACATTAACCCATATTCTATTACTATAACAAAATATCCAAAGCCCTGGACTAAGTAAAGAAAAGAGGTCTACTTAGCCCGTACTTAGTATTGAGGATTTAACAGCGTGACGTCAACATCTGCACTGCTCTGGTGAGGCTTGCAATGTGGATGACATCAAGATGGGAGCAGGAGGAGGAGGAAGAGGAAGAAGTCACACAGTAAAACAAATCCAGAAAGATTCAGTAGTCAGGCTTATTCAGCATTCCATGATAATGCTCACAGGTGTGGTTGTACAGATGTGTAAGGACAGCACACGGAAGTGCAGGCAGGAGAATCAGTTCAAGGTTACCCTTGGCTACAGAACTAGATCAGCCTGATCCATGTGACACCAGGATTGATTTTTTCTGAAGGTAATGGTTTCAGAGACATAATATGTGTTGTTGCATTCCTGGGAGTCAAACCTGGGCTTTGGACTTGCTGGGCAGGATTTATTGCCGTGATCTATACCTCCAGCCCTTGACCTAATTACTTTTTTTTTTTTTTTTTAAAGATTCATTTATTTATTTTATGTACACTGTAGCTGTCTTCAGACACACCAGAAGAGGGCATCGGATCCCACTACAGATGGTTGTGAGCTACCATGTGGTTGCTGGGAATTGACCTCAGGACCTCTGGAAGAGCAGTCAGTGCTCTCTCTCTCTCTCTCTTTTTTTTTTTTTAAATGAAGCACTTCACGAATTTGCATGTCATCCTTGCCAGCGGCCATGCTAATCTTCTCTGTATTGTTCCAATTTTAGTATGTGTGCATCTTTCCAGCCCCCTTGACCAATTACTTTGCACCAGCTGCCATCTCCTAAAGGTTCTTCCACCTCTTAGATTCTCCTCATGGAGTCCACACTTCTAACAAAGGAGTCCTTCAGGGACAATTTGTAGTTCCAGGGAAGGGTTAACGCCAATCTGATGTAAATCCTAGTAGGGTCTTTATTCTATTTGGGCTAGCTCAGGGTGGGGGTGGGGGGTGAGTGGGGGGGGCAGTGCACCACCCTGCACCACCATCACACAGAATGGTTTTGGTGGTAGGGGAACCCCAAATATCTATCAGGGCAAGGCTTTATAGTAAGCAAACGGGGGAGGGGGTTCAGGGGGGGCAGGGGTGATGACAAGTGTGCAAGCATCCACTGTGGCCTTTAACAACTGGCTGGTGCTGGGAGTCCTATCATAAATTTAATTTCTACTCCCCTCTGCATTGGCGGTTGTTAGGCAGGGGGTGAGCTTGTAACCTGGACATGCGGGTTTGTTGGGGGAGTAACCTGGAGCTGCTGGCCTTGTTGAGGGTGTAACCCGGAGACACGAGTCTTGTTAGGGATTGGTCTAGAGACTGGAGCTAGGCTCGGGTTTTGTTGGGGGGTGACTTGGAAACTAATGTTAGGTACCAGCTTGTTAGTTTACCTTAGTTCAAACTTAGATCAGGTTCTCTAAAATGGAGTCTGAACTTAAAAGATTTGGGCTCTCAAATCCACATTCAAACAGTGGTAGTGCAGTACAACTCTAACTCAGTCAAGAAATGGAAAATTACTATTCAGGCTTGGCGGCTCAGTCCTATAATCCCAGGCCTCAGGGGGCTGAGGCAGGAGGATTGCTACAAGTTTTAGGATAGCTCGCCACTCAGGCAAGCCTGAGCTACAATGGGAAGCCTGATCTTAAAAAAATCAAGACAGACCGCTACAAAGAGAAAGATTATACTTACATATATATATATATATATATATATATATATATACATACACATACACACATATATATGACACAGCAAAATATGGAGGTCAGGGGACGATTCACAAGAGGCAGTTCTTTCCTTCCACCATGTGAATCTTAGGGATTGAACTCAGGTCGTCAGAACTGGCATCACACACCTTTGCCTACTGAGTCATCCCATCAGCCCTGCTTCATCGTTTGAAACAGTTATATAAACCAGCTGTTTTATAAAACATTCCCAACTTGGGTTTTATCTGATTTCCCTCATAGCTACATTCTGGTTCTTCATTTTTGGTGTTGTGTTTTTTGTGTGTAGAGTCAGGAGAGCACAACCTCACCGGTTGCTTAGTATAGCAGAGCACAGTGTTCTAGCTTAGGGGTTATCTTGTAGTACTGCTGTCTAGGTATTCTACCTTTGTCAAACTTTTGGCCATCTTGTATTAGCAACTGTAGATGATTTTATGTGTGTGTTCATGCGTGCCTGTTTATTACATGTGTGCGTGCATGTAGGCCAGAGGATCACCTCTTATGTGTTTCCTCAGTTGTCCACCCTGTCTCTGGCATAGAGCTGGCCAGTTAGGCAGGGCTGGCTTCTGTCTCCCTATCCCTAGTGCTGGGATTCCATGCATGCCACTGTGGCCAGCCTTCATGTGCATCTAGAATTGGACTCACATCCTGGGCTTGAGCGTCTCCAGCTCAGTAATTCCTATTCGAGCCCGTCATTCTCCCCCTTCTTTGTCTCTCTCACAAACCTTTCTTTTTTTTTCCTTTTCAGTACACTCCTGGCCCTGTGTCCTGTGGAACATTTGAAGAGCAAACAAAGGTCAAAATGTCGGGACCACAGCGGGCAAGGCCAAAAGTGGCCCCAGACATGAGGTGCTGGACCATCCTCTGACTGGGAAGTTGGGTGGGGGCTGGGGGTAGATCAGGAGGCAGAGATGACAGAGAATCAGGAATCCAGAAGGCCATGAAGAAGAGCAAAGTGGGTAGATGGAGAGGAGTGGGGGACAGCTGCTGTCTGAAACAGGAGCAAATCTGAGCTGAGGTGGAGTGTTGGCAAATGGAAACCTTGTGAGGTAAAGTAGGGTTTTCTAAGCCTTTCTTTGAGTGGCAGAGGCAGGATCATCCTGAGCTCCAGGCTAGCCTGGGCTGCATAGTAAGTCCCTTCTCAAAACAGCAAACAAAATCCCACTGCAAAAAGAGCCAGACTGGTATTGTATTCTCTCTGTCTCTCTCTCTCTCTCACACACACACTCCCTCAGTCTCTCCTCCCTCCCTCTCTCTCTCTCTCTCACACACACACTCCCTCAGTCTCTCCTCCCTCCCTCTCTCTCTCTCTCTCACACACTCACACACATATACTCCTCCTCTCTCTTTCCTCTCTCTCCCTCACTCTCTCTTATACACTCTTCTTCTTCTTCTTCTTCTTCTTCTTCTTCTTCTTCTTCTTCTTCTTCTTCTTCTTCTTCTTCTTC
>JADRCD010184415.1:0-11168 GCA_019843815.1 Montemys delectorum
TTAAGGAAGGAAGTTGAACACCTTGCACCCATTCACAGTCCACTGAAACTCTAAGCAGTCACTTACTTTCAAGAAGTTTCTAAGTGATTCAAAAGGGATGCTTATGAAGTGTTTGGGGACCACGGAGCTTCCTTTACAGAAAACAACAGTTCATCTGAATTAAATGCCTGCCCACTGCTACTCACTCCCTTGGGACTTTCTCACAGAGTTCCTGTCTAGAGTTGGACAGGTGTAAACAGCCCTTTTCCAGGAAGCTCCAATCAAGCAAGGGTTGGGGAAGAGCCCCGAACAGCATCCTCCAATCTCTATCCCCAGTGGAGATTAGCAATGAAGTGAAATTCCAGGTGAGCTGGACTTACATGGGCTGTCATTCAAACCAGATCGTAGCATCATCTGTTAGGCTGGCTCATTTAACTTCCGATCGAAGATATTTATCCTAATGTGACAATTTAAGTCTCTGTTCTGAAGCAATGATACGCGAAGCAAAGTCTAGTTCAGCTTTTAAGAGAAAGATTTCAAGCCTCTTAAAGAAAATTAAACAATCAACGTAAGTCTTTAAATGAATATAGCAAGATGTTGATGTTTAAAACCTGCATAGAATAAATAAATAAATAAATAAATAAATAAATAAATAAATAAAACCTGCACAGAAACCACTAATGATACCAGTGGCATCGGCGATAACAACAAAACCAACGCACCAAACCCACTTCACAGTCAGTATTAAAGTCACCATGTCAGCAGCTCCAGAGACTATAGATTTATATTAACTTCATCTGACAGAAGTGAAAACTGAGGCTGAGCAAGATAATGAATTTCCACCACCCAGCTGACCCTTGAAAATCAGCTAGCATCGTCAATTAACAAGTGCATGTTTATTTAGTTCCAAACTTCAAAGAACCGTCCTTTTTCTTTTCCAAAATCCAATCAGTCATCAATCCTCCATTTGTTTTCTTCAGTGGGTGGCTGAAACATACTGTCCCCCTTTCCCTCTGTCTGCTCTGGCTGGCAGCCAGCTGTGGTGGGGGTCTCAGCAGGGAAGTGGGGGTGGGGCAGCCTTTCCTCATAGCAGGCTCACTGTGGTATTTATTTATTCATCTCCCCAAGACTGGGTGTTTATTTGAGTAAAAGTCGAGAAAACAGAAGCTGATAAAAGTATCAACCTTCTTTAGTCCCTCCTACCTGCTTCCTCCGGTCTCATCTTTTGTCCAGACTACAATGGGACAGAGTCCTCTCTAAACCTGGATTGCCTGTTTTCCCTGCCTAAGAGTCTTTTTGGCTTTCCTATCCACTCAACTCAATGTTTAGCTCCCAGCAGAATAGACTCCCGTCCTGCCCTTGCCCAAACATTCCTCCATCACAGACAGCTGAACTCCGGGAGCAATCTTTATTTAGTAACTGCTTTTTTTACATCTTTCCCTCCGAAATGATAATCTGTGTACTTTCCCTGTGATCTACAAACCTGACGTACTGGTAGTTACAATTATCTCTTAACTGATCTTCTCATTCATCCATCCCTAGCAAAGCTCCAAATGTGGAGTGCCTTGACCACAGAACACACAGTACTGTTCAAATGGCTGTGGCATAGCTGACAGATGGAAGGATGAAGACATGGGTGAAGTATTGTGACAGGTTAAGCCCAGAAATAACAGTTTAAAAAAAGTCTTTATATGCACTTAAGACCCTTATTTACTGATTGATGTTGTGTGTGTGTCTGTGTGTGTCTGTGTGTGTCTGTGTGCCTCTGTGTGTGTGAACTCACTTTAAATGCTGAAGACAGAATTCAAGGCTTTGTTCACCCTGGGCACACAATTTATTCCTCAGCTCTATCTACTCAACACTGCTTTTATAAAATATAATTTAAAAATAAAGCTGTCTTATGCTTCTCTCATGCAAATCCAGGCAGATGTTTTCCCAATACTCTGAGATGAAGATCAAATAATGATTGGGAAAATGGTTCCAGGGAGTCTAAGCCACTTGCTGGCAGTGGAGTGGGTCCAAAGAGGATGGAAATGTATTCATTCCTTGATAAAAATTTCGCTTTAGCATGGTTCCCATTCAATGAAGGTGACTAGTGTTAGGGAAAATAGAATTTAGCAACTGACATCATTATTCCTCTGCTTCAAAGGACCCTTCATTATTAGTTGAAGTGTGTGTGTGTGCGCGTGTGTGTGTGTGTGTGTATGTGTGTGTGTGTGTATGTGTGTGTGTGTGTGTGTGTGTGTGTGTGAGAGAGAGAGAGAGAGAGAGAGAGAGAGAGAGAGAGAGAGAGAGAGGGCCCATACATGACACTTACTACAGGAAAGAATATGCCTCATTTCCCCAAGCCAAAATGTTTAACTAGTAGTCACTTCCACCAAGTGGCCCATAATTGGTGTAACTAAGGTAGCAATCCACTAGAAAAATCTAGGGCATGGTGGGCAGGATGGTGTGGGGGTGGGCAGGACTCAAGTTGAAACCAGCCTTACTGAGTGCTCTTGGAATTCACTCTTTACACAGCCAAAAATGTGCAGTCTGACCAAAGTACTCCACTGGCTCAACTCCTCAAGCCACATGTCTTCTGAAGGCCACGGGCAAAGCCAGCTGCGGTTTATGCATTTGGGTTAAAGAGCCCCAAAACAGAAAAAAAAAATTATTTTGAAATGCATTATACTTCAAAATTAAGGGTAATTGTGTGTAGCAGCCTGGAAAATATATCTCATGCAGTACACTCAACCACTGAACCCCAGAGCACAAAACTGTGGCTCTCCAAATGCAATCTCAAATCGTAAAAAAAAAAAAAAAAAAAAAAAGGTACAAAGGGCGGAAGGAAGAAGGGCGGAGGGCTGCTACGCTATGGGCTGAGACTCAGAGCAGCCTGCTGACTTGGGGAAACTGTTAATATCCAACCCACCACTAGGTTCTGTGCGGCAGAAGCCGCCAGCTATTGCTCTCGATACTACAGCAGCCGGAGGAGGCAAATGGAAGGTTGACATATAATTACATAAGACAATAATGCCACAAGATTGCACGGAAATGTAATACCCAGAATGAGAAAGGGCTTCATATAAGCCAATGTCGTTACAGTTTCTCCCTGCCTGCTAGAGGTCCTATGGCCCTGATGGAACACCCATATCTATTACCAGCTTATCAGCCAAGGGGCATGTGCCAAGCACAGGAGCAGATTCTGCCCTCAGTTTCTACGGGATTCCAAGCAGACATTTCTTTACCTTGTGACTGGGCCTCTAACTGAGCCACCCTGACCCCTCCTTACCATCCCACTCCATCCATTTACCCTCTTAACTGTTATCTAAAGGGCACAGTTAATTCAGTAACCAGTTTTCAAACTCAAAACCTTGCCAGGAAACTGAGACAGAAACTCACTGTTTAGCTTTCTTCTGCCTGGGCTGTACAGGAAGGCGAGTAAAGTCTCACCATTTGACTCAGGGAGATAACTGCAGTTTAGCAGTGAGGGTAGTTTGGGAGGGCACTAACGCAAATGAATGAACATAAAGGGGGAGGTTCCCATCTGTGAGGGCATTACCTTAGCTTAGACTCCAAGGAATAGCCAGTGACAGAAAACTGGGCCAGTCACAACTCCAACTCAAAGTCTGATCAGATTACAAAGCAATTGTTCTGAT
The DNA here is from genome assembly GCA_019843815.1 of Montemys delectorum. NCBI lineage: Eukaryota > Metazoa > Chordata > Mammalia > Rodentia > Muridae > Montemys > Montemys delectorum. Next base: position 3,621 of record JADRCD010184415.1, read on the forward strand.
CTCTTCAAAAAAAGAAAGCAGAGGTTCTCAACGAGGCAAGGGAGGAGAGAGGAGGGCTGGGGTTGGCCCCTGAGCCATATACCTGCAAAGGGTGGGTACAGTTTTGGTTGTTCCTGAGTGGCGAGTAGGTCAAGCCAGTGGAATACCACGGAGCAGTACCTCTACCTGAACTGAGGGCACTCCTTACTCCTTTTTATATTTAAAACATTTTAAAATTTATTTTGTGTGTTTGTGTATGCATACATGTATGAGGGTGTGGGTGCACATGTGCGTTCATGTGTTGTGGAGGCCAGAGGACAACTTCAGGCGTCATTCTCCAGGTGCTCTCTATTTTTTTAGACAACATCTTTAGGTGACCTAGAACTTGCTAGTTATTCAGATTCTGTAGGAGACTAGTAAGTTCCAGGTCTCCCTCCATCTCCCCCACTCCAGTTATTGTATATGAGTTCTGGGGATCAAACCCAGTTTCCGACATTATAAAGTCAAGCACTTTACCAATTAAGCTGCATCCTTGGCCAGCTCTGGTTTGGAATTTTGTTGGGGTTTGTTTGTAGGAGTGATTGCGTTTTTACTTTTGTTTTTTGTTGTTGGTTGGTTCGTTGGTTGGTTGGTTGGTTGGTTGGTTTGGTCTTAGGTGGGGTTAACTACAATGCTCAGGCTGGTGTCATAGGCAGGGACCACTCTGCCCTGCTATGTGGAGAGCATTCCTAACAACACAGAGGACTAGAGATGTCTCTAGATACCACTGCACCAACAAGGCGAGGAACCAACCAGAATATACAATGTGGTGTGGAAAAAAAGAAGAAACTAAAGTAGAAAATATCAGAAGAGTGGAATAAAATTTAGTTCTAGAGCTCATGACCCCTGTAGACACCATTTATAAATTGGCAACACCACTCTGCTGGTGACACCATCTATACACTGATAACACCACCCTGCTGGTAGCTCCCTACTCTTTCCAAAACAGTACACCATGGGGGGAGGGGGAATGTCAGCCGTGGATGAAGACTCACACCAATCTCATGATCCGATCTTACTGACACGGGGCTTCATAATGTCTTACCTGGTCACCCATCCCCTAGCCTACTGCTGCCTATCCAGAAATACCACCCGGCCAGCACACTGTCCTTAGAGTAGAACAAATAGTGAGTTGCCAGTCTTTTCTACTGAGGAAAGCTGTGTTCCCTAGATTAACTGTGAGAACTAAAATAGTCCAACTGCAGCTTCAGTTCCTAAAACTGAGGTTCCAATTATAATCTGCTCAGATTCTGAGAACCAGTGCTTGTGGGGGCCAGGAACACAAGGAAGCATCTCCTACTATTTATACATGTGACTAATTTCTCTGCTCAGCACTGGGCCAGGTTGTTGCTGTGAATGAGACAGCACTCCTTCACCCACACACATACTCCTACCTCAGCACTTAACTGTTCACCTCACGGTGGGCTGCTGACAAAATTCTGTACTTGTTCCTGCGCCTATGGAGTGCTGAGGCACACGTGGTTAATGTAATCATTGATTGTGACAGGGCTTGGCGGGCTGCAGCTCCGCCTACGACAGATAAGTTGCCATTGTTAACACTCAGACAACCTAGATTACCCAGGAAATTGGGCACAGCAGCCAGTGTATGGCTAGGGGATGTTAGACCGGCTTGGCTGAACCTAAACCCACTATGGTGTGCAGTGGAAAGCCTTCAAGGGTCCCACATACTACTCAAACCACACCCGGTCTGGATGGATGGCCTTCCTGACTTTTCGGATTCAGGCAGGGCTGAAGCTTTTGGCCTTTGGCTTCGTTTTGTGGCTAGTCAGTCTTAAGCCCAAGTCATCACAAATATCTGATCTAAAGTGCGGCTACTACCAAAAACTGAATGGCTGGCTGCCTCTGCAAATCTCCAAAAGTAATTAAAATCATGCAAATACCGAATACCAGGGGTAAAATAGGAAAAGAAAGGTTCGCGTGAGTAAATTTCCAAAAGCCAGCACTTGTCCAGAAAACAAGTGTGTGGTTTTTGATTTCCTTCTAAGCACAGCGAGAGCTACTGAGGATTCTTCGGCTCTGCATCACTGCAGTGAAGCACTGGCCACTTGGATCCCCTGTCCTTCTAAGACGATGATGGGACCTGGGTCTGGCACGATGTCAGATTCTATAAACAATGGCATTTTTAAGGTGAAGTCAAAGACTGACACCGTATGTGGTCCAACTGGAAGCAATATCTTTCACTATTTTGCTATTAACTGTTAAACTATTAACTGTCAAACTAACAATATTTGGTAAAAGGGAAAGAGCTTGATGCTTCTGAAGGCATGGCCCCATGGATTCTTTTCCAGGGGAGTTCTTGGCAAGCTGATGAAAAAGATCTCAAAACCTCTAGAATTACTAAAGCATATTTAACTCAAACCCATATGGCGCTCTGCATTCAGTATATAAGAGTCAAAGTCTGTGCTGGGTGACACTAAGGACAGAACCCATGACCTGGGCACATGCTAATCAATGATGTTTCTACATTGCTAGATGGTCTTGAACTAGCAATTCTCCCAGGCCTGCTTCTAATTCATGATCCTTCAGCCTCAACCTCCTCAGAGGACCAGCCTTCTGCTTCCTCCCATTTGTGTTTTAGACTGCTGATCGGACCTGCTAAGGTAGCAGTCCCTTCTCCTAGGCTACAACCTTAAGCAAAGAAAGCACTGTGTTCGTTGACTTGAACTGACGTTACACAACTCTTGCAGCAAGAGCTCTCGGAGGCTTTGTAAGTTGGAGAGGTTTAGTAACCTCCCACCTTCTCCAAATTCAACAGGATGTTTAAACCAAGCTATCTGCTTGGATGGTTGCAGACTTCAGTGAGAAATCTTTTGGCCCACTGCTCTGGACCAGGATGGCAAACAGGGTGTTGCCAGGGATGATCCGTCTGAAGCTGAAGGCCTGGACCAGATGATGAAGTAAGTACCTGTGTACTGGTGGACCACTTGCCATCCCCCAGCCCACCCACCCCCGACCCCCCTCCCAGCCACATCCTCTGGGCGGGAACTTCAAAGCCCTCCCTTCCTGCACACACCTCTCCCCACCCACTCACACCAAATACCCAAAGCAAGCAGATCACTTGAGCCTTGAGCGGTGCTGACATTTCAGAAACGCTCACCACTCAGCAGCTTCTGAAGAATCCCCTTGTCTGCCTACTTTCTTTTCATTCTCTCCCCTGCCCAGGCCTTTCTCTGCTTCATCTGTCTTCCAGCTTTTCCCTCTGCCTCCCTCTCCTGGCCCCTGCAAGCAATCTCTTCTCTCTGCCTTCAATCTGGCTCCATCCCTGGGAGAGAGGGAGGGACAGGGTGCAGGAGGAGCATTTCTTTGGCTTAAAGCAACACAGGCTTGAAAAGACATCTCCAAGGAGAGAGGGTTACAGCAGATCAGGAACAGTTGGGCTTTTAATAAAGTGCTCTGTCTGGTCTTTATACCCGGACCCAAGCAATGGCCTCTCTACACCATTCCTCAGCCTGCAGTTCTGAGGGAAGAATCTAACCAAGGCAGAAGCGGTCTGAGAGAATAGTGGCAGAGTGTGGAAGAGGGGACAAGAGTATGTTAACCGCCTGGCTTCCCACTCGCCACTGACACTGGGATTATCTTAGTATGTTTCCTGGTGCTTTCTCCCAGCATGGATAAGTCTCCTTCCACCAGTCAATAAAATATTCACAAAGCACACTGCTACTCTGTAGTAAAAGTTAATCTAGATCTATGAACAAGTTCACCAGCCTGCTCAAACTTCCATCCTAATGGGAGAGATGGGTAAGATAAACAGATGAATAAACAATGCCAACTAGTAATAAATACTAAGAGGGAAACTGGGTAACACAAGAAGACCCAGGCAGCTGTCATCCAAGGCCTTTTAAACTGAGAACTGAGTAGAGGCCTGAAGGAGGCAAAGGATGAGTCATCCGAACATGTGACGGAAAGCTCCTCCGGGCAGAAGAACAGCATGTGCAAAGGTCCTGGGGAGACAAAGCAGTAAACAAGAAAAATGTAAGGAAATCAAAATTGCTGCAGTTAACAAGAACCTATTGCTGCCGGGGGGGGGGGGGGGGGGGCACGGTCACCCATCATGTGACCACCAAATCTTTGGCCCAGTGACTGTTCAGGCACTGAGTTTCCACGGACTACAGTCTCCCCAAGCTTCCTGTTCTCCAGCTTTCTCCTGCTTACCCTTCTTCCTCACCATGAGCCCCCACAGTTGAGGTCATTCTATCAGTTTATCATACCTCCATCTAACTTAACGCCATGAGTCAAGTAGCAAATACAGTCAGAAAGGCCATATACACATTTAACTACAATTCTGAAAGATAGCAAATGTGCCATAGTGACAAGTAGAAGATCAAAAGATCAGCTAACTGAAGAAAGAGGGGAGGGGGGAGGAAAGGCAAGAAGAAAAAAAAAAGGATGGAGTCTGTGTTACACGCCTGCGAGTGACTTGGTTCAAAACTCACGAGGATCCCCAATCTTGCAAGTTGAGAGAATGAAAACAGTAACCCTTGAAATAACCTTGGCAGCTACTGAAGAGGTGAGACTCGTGAAGACCGTAACCAGAAGCCTTTAGCGGACCGGCTCCACTGCCAGCTTTCTCAATCTAACGATCATTGCAAGTAAACTGGATTTTCCAGTCTCAAGTTGCTCTCAAAGATTTTTTAGTATGTAAACGGCAGTTATTTTTATTTTGTACATAAAAGAAAAAAAATTCACAAATTCTTCCCTGGTTTCCCTCAAGTCACAGTTTTCTTTCTGTATCTTAGGTTGTCCTTACTAGCCAGAGGCAGGAGGGCCACAGTCCCTGGGTGCATTTTATTGAGTTCAAGGCGCCTCGGGAGCTGTCCAGAGGCCCTTGGAGCTGTCCCTGCTTGAGGCCAAACTCTGCAGCCCCGGGTCAATCCAAGTCCAACAACCCTTGCCCCAGCTGCCTAGTTCAAAGGGCCCCAGGCAGAAGAGTCAGTGGGAGGGAGCCCCCACCCCCGAGGGTCAATAGGAGAGACCCCCACCGCAATGACGCACGCTAGCACGCACACACACACACACACACACACACACACACATACACTCACACAAATACATGGCTGGCGCGCGCCCGCGGCACAGCAAGGACTTCCCAACCCCACACAAGCGCACCGCGTCGGGTTGAGTTCTGGGTTTCCTCTTCCTCTAAGCCGCGGGGCTACCGCGGCGAGCAGCTCGCTCGCTCACTCGCTCGCTCCCTCCCCAGCGCCGCACGCCCGCCCGCTCTCCCGGGAAGACGCGCGGTACGCCCCCTCCCACGTCAGCCTCTCTATCGAAGACCCCGCCGCCCTCTGGGGGGCCCCAGAGGGAAGCCCTGCATGGCCCCGGGAGGCGGGTCTTCCTTAGCGAACGACTTCAAGGGTCCCCGCAGCCCATCCCGCCCCATCTCGGGAGCGCGCTCTCCGGGGATCCCCTCCCGAGAGGACACCCGAGCGAGCCCCGGTGTCCTCGCCGGTAAACTCGGAGCAGCTTCCTGGCCCCACGACTGCTGGCCGCAAGGTCCCAGGAGCACTCTGCCGGGTCCCAGCACCCCTACGCCGGTGGCGCAGCCCGCCCGCGCCCCCTCCAGCCGACCCTGCCCTGGCCGTTTCCACGGGTCCCGGCACTGAGCCCCATCCCGGCGCTGCCCCCGGTGTCCGCTTCCCCCCAGCCCCGTGCCTCTAGTCACTTGGGATGCCCCTTTGCCCAGACCTCCCAACTGCAGGGCGCCCGCAGCCCCCACCCGCCCGGGCCGCGGGGCCCCGGGAGGAAACAAAACTGTCTCCGCGGCGCCCGGGTCTTGCCCTGGCCCCCGCCCGGGCCGCCGAGGTCAGCGAGTCGGGCGCCGCGCCAGCCCAGCAAACTTTACAAACCTGCCCAGGGTCTCAGGACGCCGCGACGAGGACTCCCAGAGGCCGGAGCTCCGGGGCAGGAGATGTAGACCGGTGCCTGAGGCTCTGTCGCCCCTCTCGGAGCCACGGACGGCGGTGGCTCTGCCTCTATCTCGTGCCCATCCTCGCCCGCTGCCGCTGCCCGAACGCACGCACTTACACTCGGGTCGCCGGCCGCTACCGCCGGCTGCCGCTGCTCTCACTTCCTCTTCCTTCCTCCTGCTGGCCGGAGACACATCTTGCATCTAGGAGCATCCCGCGAGCTGCCGCGAACTCTCCTCCTGGGCAGCGGATGCGGAGTTGCCGCCGCCTCCCCCGGCACCTGCGCGCGGACACGCGTTGTTGGCGCGTTTGTTTCCCGCCCCCGCACTGCTGCCTGCCCCCCTGCACAGTGCCTAGGACCGGGTGCCCACGACTTTTTTTTTTTTTTTTTGAAGTCCCCCTACTTAAAAAGAGGGAAATGTGACACACTATGTACACCTCAGCTCGGTTATAAATAGTGTAGGATGAGCATGACTTCTCTGATGTTCTCAGAACCGCGTTTTGCAGGCACTAATTAACTCCGTCACCCTCGTAGCGCCACCTCTGGGGCACAGAGAGTTCTTGGTACCCTTTTTAAGGTTTCAATTTTGGATACCTTATTTGAGATTTTCCACCAAACTTCGGTGGGCTGTTTTAAAATTAGTCCTCTAAGAACCTGCTGTATATATCTGGACACTATCTTTGCGCCTGGGCAGCATGGCAAAAATAACAGACCATTTCCTTCTCCTCCTCCACCTACGAATTTGCTGTAGTCTAAACTACAAGATTTTCTTCAGTGAAGCCAGAGACTCCCTTGTGTGGTATAGCCTGGCATAAAGCAACATGCTCTATCCTGAATTTGTGATTTGTGGTTATTGTATTATTGTTGAAGCCGTGCAACGTACTTCACTAATTTTTAAAGCAGAAATCAAATAGAGGGAACTCCCAACCTAGCAGGCAGGAGAGAAATAACAGTTGGAAAGTTCCGGAGAAACCTCTTTCCTTTCCGAATTCAGATTTCTGTGCTGGAGCCCCTGGAAAGGGCAGGCTGTTGCTGTGCATAACCTATCTCTAGAAAAGAAGAGGAGCTAGGGGTACACTGTAGAAGATATCAGAGTAGAAGATACCAGAATCTAAGAGAGAAACCACGGCTTTCTTTCGATTAATCACCAGAATATTTAAATATTAAATGTATGGTAACTGAACATTAGCAGTCATTAGGGATTTAGCATGAAAAAATAAAGTTGTTTTATTGTTTTTATATTGATTCTATCATTTCAATAAATAATAGTTCTACAGTTCTTGTGTAATAAATCAATGAAACAGTGTATCAGGTTAGGATATGAGTATGTGATTGAAATTAATTTCACCAGATCTCTTTATTGACATTTGTTTTCATACAATATATACTGATCATGCTTTTCCCTCCCCAAACTCCTCCAAGGGACTCCCCACTTCCCCAGCCACCTAACTCCATGCCCTCCCTTTCTTTCTCTCTTTCTTTTCTTAAAAAATAAACAAGCAACCAAAAAGAAAAAAAAATAACAAAACCAAATAACAAGAAGAAGAAGAAGAAGAAGAAGAAGAAGAAGAAGAAGAAGAAGAAGAAGAAGAAGAAGAAGAA
>JADRCD010184417.1:0-14261 GCA_019843815.1 Montemys delectorum
GCAATTACAGAAGATAATATTTAATAGTATTATTAAATAATTTCTCCACAAATTGGGGTGTGTGTATGTGTGCACATGTATCTTATCTTCCCAAATATAGCACAAGCTTCCGATAGCTGGAGGCTAACTGTTACACTGCCTTTCCTTCCCCACATACAGATTTTCTTAGCAGCAATCTCATGACGATGAGAGCCTTTCTACATAATTATTATTTACTTCTTGCTACATGGTAAGGATAAAACTGTAGATATGAAAAAATATCACCAGCATCCTTTAGTTAGCCAGATTCTAATGAGAATGCGATGGCTACTACAAGCTGACAGGTCGTCTGATTTCTTTCTTCCATGTTGGAAACTGAATATTGGATGCTAAATCTCAACCTTTGCACGATGTGGGGCAAAATGGCCTTCAATTATAACACCTAAAAGTAATATTGGTAACCTTTGGACATTGTAGTAAGTATCATTGGATGTCACAAAAGTTTTAGGCGATTACTGGGGAAGGCTTGCTACAAATTCAAAATGCCATTATTGTCAAGACAACTTCTGAGAGCTGTTGAGTATCCTCACGGTAAGATGGCAGGCCACTCTTTAGAGGCATGCCATCACTTTATATTTCCATTTCACACTTACATTTCATCTGGCTCATATTTTTGAAGTCATTTTCTATCGTGCCTTTCTTCTCAAACTGATTTTATTTCAACGGACTCCGCTTCCCTGGAGGAAGGCGCATATGGAAAAGCCTGGGCACCACGGAGCTGCTAATAATCATTAGCCTCTGCCCTTTCCGAGCTCCCTTCATCTGAGGATGTCAGAGCACTTTTCAAAGCTGTGTCTATAATTACCCCCTTCGTACTAAAGGAAAACGGCAAGGGGTTTGCACGGTGACGACGGAAAGAAGAGGAAAAAAAGCACGCAACCCCATTCCCTTCTGTCTTCTCTTCCTCTGAACTCCAGGACTTTTAAGAAAAGGGGATCTGTGCTAGACTAGGGGAGGCAGGAAAAAGAGGATCAAGTCTTCAGGATGGGCTCTTAGCTGTAGTGGAGACCATTGGCAGTTAGAGAGCATTTGTAGACAAATGGCCAAAGCGCTAAGCAGCAAACCCTGGAGGGCATGCTCGCATTCTATTAATGATACTAATTAAAGACTTTGAGTGGGATTTCCAGTGAACCTACCAGCATGAGTGGCAGGTCTTGTCTGGTCTGTGTTATCTTCTTTCCCTCCTGAGTAAAACAGTTTATAATTGGAAAAGCACAGGAGTCTACATTTCCCACAAGAAGCTGAGCTGAGGGCTAACAGGCTGCCTTTCCTGGTTCTCCTGAAGACGCCAAGGGTTCTGGGATTTGAAGTGCATTAGTTGCTTGCCTTGTGGTCCTTAGGACATTATTTTATTCTTAGAATGCTTAGACTTCTCTTTCTCCATTCTACTTGAAGAATCAATGGTATATCTCAAACTGGTAAATTTCCCCTAAAAATGGACAAAAAAAAAAAAAAAAAGTAGACGGAAATTCTTTAACTGCTATTAGCTGTGGGGCTTAAGAACTGGCAAGAGTGGTCATCCTGACAGAAGCTGTGGGCTGAGGGCCTCCAGACCAAACGAGAAACTAGGAGCCATTAAAACTGTAATGCAGTGAAGTGCCCAGGCCTCCAAGTTATTAGGAGAACATCTGGAAGGCGAAGAGGACACTGGGTATTATATAAGTGTGATGAATACGTTCCATAGAAGATACTTGGGAATATTTCCTCGCTATTCATTTATACAAGAACACCGAGACTCTTTATACATGTAATAAAGCTAATTTTACATTTAATAGACACAATTTTATTTCATGTTAATAAAATCAGAATCACATTAAATTTTAGAAGTAAGTAAAACTTTTATAACATTGGGATTATCTTTCTGGCTTCTAGTTGCCAGTTAAAACGTTCTTACTTCCGTCTCTTCAGATTAAATTGAATTTTATGATGCTCTCTCTATCTTTGTCTTAGAAGTATCAGCATTGTTTAAAAAAGAGGTCACATTAGGTTGTCTTGTCGGGTGGCTCAGAAGGTCAAGGTGCAAGCTTGGCAAGTCGAGTTTAATCTCCAGAAGCCAGGAGCAGGAGCAAACCAACATCACAAAGTCACCCTCTGACCTCATGGCCTCAAAGTGGTGGCCATGATAAATGTGCCCCCCCTCGCCCCACACTCAGAATAAATAAAATATAAATGAAAGAAGGGTAGGATTTGCACAGCAAGCCGTTTCTTATATTCATTTCTATATCTACTGCCATACGTATCTCTTATCTGTTTGATTTTTGAGACAGGGTCTCACTGTGTATGTAGCTCAAGATGGCTTTCTCCTAAACCATCCAGCTTCAGCATTCCAAATTCTGGAATTATAAACATGTGCCAGATGTGCTCACTGTCATATTTTTAGCTGAATGATAATGGTTTTATTTTGTTTTGTGTTTTTCTGATCAATAAGGAATTGGGAAATCCTAAGTCTAGGAAATTTTAGCCATTACTTATGAACCATCTATAGAAGGCCTCCCTGTTTGGTTCCGAGTTAAGATGTATCTTCTGTCATTTCATCCTTAAAATACCACTGAGCTAAGCACTTGTATTATTTGCATTTTACAGGCGAGGAGGCTGCAGCTTAGAACGTAAGTCTTCTGACTTTTTCTCGTAGGTTAAAAGGCGATGCAGCTATCATTAGAACCCAGGTCACATCGCCTCTCTCGCCGACTGCAACTTTAACCTGTTACATAACTGATTCTTAAGTTTCTAGTTCTGCGACCTCGACCTTCGCTGCGTCTAGCTAAGTCATCACAGACCACGAGCTGTTGCTCTGTGCTCCAACATCCTCAGCCAGTTTGGCATACATGTTTGATCAGACTGGGAAAACCCCCAATGCCTTGGTCCACTTTAATGGCTAAAATGCCCTCTCCCAGAGATGACCTTGATGAGTGTCGTTTCTTGGTAAGTAGATCTCTGCCGCCGATAACTTTTGATTCATCCTCGTCACGCTGCTATTTGGTGTCAGTGAGGAGTACTCTGGAAGAGGCAGCCCATCTTGAGCTCCTCTAAAGGGAAACAGGTGGCTGGTCATGTTGGACCCATTCCCTCTGGCAGCGGTGGGAAAGCTTCAATTTGTATTTAGCATTTTAATTGAGGCTGGCATTTGCAGAGCTATTTTTCTCTTAATAAGTCTTTTCAGATGTGAGGAAACCAAAATAGAAAGAACTATAACTTCTTCCTGTGTCGTGAACATTTAGCTCCTGAAGACGAAACTTCCCTGTACTTTGCTCAGACGTAGCATTTGCCTGCTCGGAGGCTAACAGTCAGTAGACCAAAAAAAAAAACGAGTACACACAGGTGTTCAGGGAACAGGGAGAGTAAATGTTTTTGTCAACATTTTCATCAACTTTCCCCACGATCACCAAGGTTCTCCAAATAGAATCTGCTGACTTCAGTGCAGGGTCAGTGCGCCAGTGACTCACAGCCAGGTAGCAGAGAACCAACAAGCTCAACAAAAGGGACTTCATGTGGAAATAGTAGTTCCTTATTGCTAATGAAAGCTAAGTTTTTCACAAAGTAGTAGAACTGGGAGGGGGTGCGGGGGGGGGTGAAGGGGAGGAATCTGCTATTGTAGTTCCTACTGAGTCTCCCATAGCCCAAGCCTCAACAAATACACACATCCTCTGACAACTGCTTCCCTCCCCTTCCTCTCCCAACTCCTAGAGTGCACCGGAGGCATTCAGTTCCTCAGTGAAACTACTCCTGAACCAGATCCAGTGCAGCTCCTACCCACGCCACTTCCCAGAAGCTAGCCTTGCCAAGGTCTCCAGTAACACGCTCACTGCCAAAACCAAATGGCAAGTCTCCATCGTGATGCTCCTTGACCTACGTACAGAATCTGACACTGCCGATAACCAATTACACAACTCTCCCTTCTTGGCTTCTGAGCCTCTTTCCTCATTTAGCCGGCATCTCACTCCATCTGATTTAGACACCCCTCAGCCTGTATCACCCCCGCCCGCCTTCCAAGGGCTCTCTCCTTGCTGTTTTGCTGTTTGCGTGTTTCCTCTGTGGCTGCCTCACAGGGAGCACAGGTCACAATCTGCTTAGTATATTAGAGTTCCAGTGCATAGACAGTGGCTGCAAAATAGGAAATGCTCAAAAGATGTCTATGGAATCTACGCACATGTTTAGTAGATCAATTACTGTATTTACTTCAGTCTTGTATATTTACCTGACTGTAAAACAAGACACAGGACCAATACATCTTACTATTTCTTTGTTTTGTTTTGTTTTGAATAGGTTCTCATTATTCCTGCCTGGCTTAAAACTTACTATGTGTCAGAATGACCTTGAACTTCTGATCCTTCTGATTTCTGGGATTCTATGCATGAGCCACCACCTCGTCCTGTCTACTCAGTATAGGAGATTATCTCAGGGCTTCAAGCATGACCGACAAACACTCCAGCAGCTAAGCTCTATTTCCCATCCCCTCTCCATTTATATTAAACAGAAAGTGGTCATCTTCTTTTAACTTTTCCCACATCCAACAACATCCATGCATGAATAAACAACATGGATAAATAGCAGTGCTCCTGAATAAAACTCCTCACTTACTTGGTTGTTTTTCAATTTCTTTTTCCAGTTCCCAATTAAATCTGCTTTTTCAGTCATGACATTTTCTGAATTGGATTTGTCTTCCTTTTAACGCTTCCAGTAGATTTTTACGATATTTGTGCAGGATAAATTGTAAAAAGCACTCTGTGTTCACTTGACATTTTGTATTGTAAGTACTTGCCCTGGTACATTACAGTGTGGCCAATTAATATGTGTTGAGTGACGGCCACACGAACAGATGGATTTTGTGTATTGTTCCTCAATTTGATCATTAAGGTCATCCTACAAGTGAACTAGCTATTCTATTATCTGATTACTTTTGTCATTTTAATTACCAAGTCATATAATCCCAGAGGTGATATAATCAAAGGCATAGCAATCTATTATTTCAATGCAAAATAGCAAAGTAATTCAATAAGTTTAATTCTGTCTAAAGGTTTATGTGAAATCCCTATCTTCTGGTTCTACTTGGCTATGAATCTCCAGAGAATTTTAGGTCACAGTATTTCATCCCCATAATTATTCAGTTTGTTGATGATCCTCCCATCCCTGGGTAGGGCTGTACATGCATGTGTGTCCATGTGGTCCATGTAACCCAGGCTGTCTTATCATTCTCCTATCCTCCTGCATGAGCCTCAACTGCTGGGATTACAGTTGCTCCATCATACTGGCCCAAAGTGATCTTTCCCATTTATTATTTACTGTATACTACACTTTCTTGAGACCATTTTTTAATTTTCTGTATAAATTATCTTAGATCCTCATTATTTTTAGATGCCTTGCTGTCTTAGTTACTTTCTGTTGCTGAGAAGAAACAGTATGGGCCAGACAAGTTATAAAAGAAAACATTTAATTGGTAGCAGGTTACAGTTTTAGAGGGCTAGGAAAGCCCATGACCATCACTGTGGGGAGCATAGTAGCAGACAGACATGGTGCTGGAGCAGTAGCTAAAGTTCTACTGCTGATCCACATGTAGGAGGAAGGGGGGGAGAGAGTGAGCTAAACTGGGATGGTATGGGCTTTTGAAATCTCAAACACTACCCTTAGTAAAACACCTCCAACAAGGCCACACCTTCTAATTCTTTCTAAAAAGTTCCTCCAAATTCAGAACAAGCATTCAAATGAGTCCGTGGAGCCGTTCTTGTTCAAACCAGCACAGAAATGACAGAAATGACCTTCTTCCTGTTTCTGTGGAGTCTCTGAATGTATCATAGTGATGTGTCTACTAACTCGGCTCCTTCAGCAATCTTTTTCTTTATATCCGTTAAATGGATGGATGGATGGATGGATGGATGGATAAGCAGACAGGCAAATTAACTTCCAATATGTTTTATTTTTAAATTGCTAAATACATTCTTCTAGGATTAAAGTCTTGCTTCAGAGAAATATTTTATTTTATCCTTGCATAGTAAGCACATCTTTCCCACATTCCAATGGACTGAAACTGCTTATATTCTAATGCCATTACATTTGTGGTCCTTTTATATATTTCTGATTATAAACTCCTAAAAGCATGAACTATTATTAATTACACTCAATCTAAAACCTTTTAGCACTGTTCTGTGGGGGTGTAGACAATTAAAACATTATTTATAAGTCAGCTAAAAATTATTAGATACACATCTGAAACTACACTGATATCTGAAACCACGAAAATCAATTTATTCTACCCCTTCTGACCAGTATATTTATTGCACATTGCTTGAGGGTGTGTATAATCAAAAATGGACCCCTTCCATTCCTCAATGATTCCTGCTAGATCAATAGTGTTTCCCATTTAGTAAAATGTGATGTCTCATGACTTTTCATGGCAATCTGTATAATTGGAACAGATTCATTTGATTAGCATGAAGAGTAGTGAATCACAAGAAGCCCCACAACGAACTAAAAGAGAAGCCTGCTTTGATATTTTTAAGCCTAAAGAGAACACCTTTTCAATTTGTTGATGCTTTTGCCCTTCCCAGATGATTATTTTACTTATGAAACACTTATATTCCAAATTCCTATTTGTGCTAGCTATAGTCAGACTCCTGCACCCAACATTTTAGGTCTTTGATAAAATATAAATGAGCAGCAGCTTCCTGCTAACCACAAATTCCCCTTCTGGCTTTGCTTTGCCTAAATGTTCCTCTTGAATGCCCAGAGGACTTTCCCTTCCTGCTTGGCAAAGTCCTAAATTAGTTTGAATCACATTATTCTTACATCCATTGCATGTACCTGCATTATGATTCCAAGGGTAATTTGTGTCCCTTAACCATACTGTGCTTATCATCAATGCTTCAAGGGATTACAGTCTGGCCTTGATTTCACTCAGTTCATCCAGGTTGTTTGGAGGAGGTGGGGCTGGCGATACCTCGCTGGCACAGGAGTGGTTTCATGCCTGTAAAACTCAGAACTCTATTTCTCAGCTGAAGCAGTGGTTTTCTAACCCACCATACTTTGTTTATCTTTAGTCCCACTTGCAACTTTCTGCCCATACAAAAAGTTACCACCCATTTTACCTCCTTTAAATTCAAACTAAGCCATTTGTTCTAGCATATTTCTGGTCTAAATTTCGTTGTATGAGAATCAGGTAAAAAAATCTTACTTCACGGCCATACCTGCATGTCTTTCCTTTCATACTTGTTACAGATGTGGTTTTGATTTCCATTAAAAATGTAAAAGGTAGTATTGGAAATCACATTAAAAATTGAGCGAAATATGGGGGAAACATAAGAAGTTTAGTTGAATTAAGTAGGTAGGTTTGGGCAACTTTTTGCACTTTCTCTTTCATACATTTATCTTTTCTTGAATAGTTTACACAAAAGCTGGGTCCGTGGTTGTGCCAGAACGCATGGATTCTGAGACCTTTGCCTTTAAACAATGTGCTTCCTCTATAAGGCGTGGTACAGAAGGAGTTGATCAACTCTTGAGTATTGCCTCACATTTTTGTGACCACATAGCTCCCCTTTAAGACACTGTGATATAGAGCTTTACTTTTGTAAACAGTTTCCCACCAGTTTCTGTCTTTTCTTTGTGGGCATTAACTTGATTCTATTCTTTCTGATCCAAGTCACTACGGCAAAGACAGCCGCATCACCATGGCACAACCTAACCATTCATTCTCTAATGCCCTCTGAAATTCCTGGGGCATGGTACTCTCAAACAACTAATGGCAATGAGGAAAAACTGTCAGAGCCTTAATTTTGCACAGTGTGTGGGCAAGTATTTCTTTATGAATTTTATGTTTTATGTTTAAGTTGCACACGCTTGGGGCTGAATACCAAACGTCTGATACAAGCTGTCCTCCAAAACAAGACAAGAATGACTCAACAGATTGCAAATTCAATCATCAATAGAAGGAGAGGACCTCGGCCCAGTGAAGGTTCTGTGCCCCAGTGTAGGGGAATGCCAGGGCCAATAAGTGGGAGAGGGTGAGTGGCAGGCATGGAGAGGGGGGAGGCAACAGAGGCTTGTTCTTGTTGTTTTTGTTTGTTTGTTTGTTTGTTTGTTTTTTGGAGGGGAACTGGGAAAGGAGAAATTTACATGTAAATAAAAAAAAACCTAATTTAAAAAAAAAAAGAATGACTCAACAATCAAATTGTAAACACATACATGTTAGAAGTGAGAGACTTTACAAGAGACCAACTATGGTTCCCACTGCCTGATCTAAATACTTAGGTATGGAAAGACCCAGATTCAAGGTTGAGCTTTGCCACTTTTGAACTGGAGTGGTGGTAGAAAACAAGGTAGCTGCTTCTTGGCTTCTCAGTTCCCATTCCATGAAACTGATAGATGGGACCAAAACAGCCATGGTCCATCTGGTATACCTAAATATGAAGTTCAGTGGCAAGCTCCAGAAACAGGAACAAATGTCCAGACAGCTTTACTCCTTATGCAGTGTGGCAACCAGAGGGAATGTGTGGCACCAAAGTATGAGTCCTCAGGCATGCTACAGGAGATAGAGAAGTTGACCATCCCCTGGGAAGACTTCTAAGATATTAGATATTGTGAGAGAAAGTGAAGATATTTAGGAACCATAATTTCTTTACTCCTTTGAATCCATTTGATGTTTAAACAGCATTCTTCACTTTCATTCTCAAATTTCCAGCTCTCTTAGACATGTATTTATGCTATTCGGGTTTTTAATGTTTCTGAAACTCACCGGGTGGGCTGAGTTGCTGGGACATGACACACATAATAAGGAACAAGGACTTCAGAGGCAGAAGCTGCAGGAAATAAAATTTGCATTCTACGGCCTTGGGTGAAATCCTTGGAGAGGGTTCTGGTCATTAGCAGGCCAGAGAATTAGGTGAGAAGGGGAATGTTTACCCATTTTCTCCAAAACTCAAGGATATGCATGTAGGAGAAGACCTCCCCCTAAATACTGCTTCTTCAAGACCTCTTATCAGCTACTGGTGTTCTAGAACTCACTTCTAAGACAGCTCTAGCAGTAGCATGTCGGTTGAAGAAGTGGGATAGGGTCTCATGAAGCGGTCCTGACGTTCAAATGTAAGAAGTAGCATGTGAGGCCAAAGGAGGTGTCACTAAGCGTACCCTCATATTTAACCTGATAGATCTGAGAATTGACACTTACGATGGTGAATACTGAGAAGGAACAGGGTGTTGGAGGTGGCGGAGGAGGGCTGGGCCATGTTTGAATTCAAAGTGATTATGATCCTACTAAGAGGAAATGCCTACTAGGAGATGTAGGCATGACTGAAGAGGGGCTTTTATCAGCACCACTTGATTTACTGAAGTATAAACATTGTGTCTATTCCTACTTTTAGAGTCATATAATTTTCTTGTCTCTTTCCATTCTTTCCTCCCTTCCTCCCTCCCTTCCTCCCTCCCTTTGTTCCTCTCCTCTGTCCTTCCCTCCCTCCTTCTCTCTTCTGTCCTCCCCTCCCTCCTTCCCCCCTTTCTGCTTCTTTCCTCCCCCCCCCCCCCAAAAAAAGTCATCTTTCAGAAAACACAATTATGGAAAAAATAAAAGTTGTCTATTATTTGCAACATTTTCTTTCCTTTGAGGTGTTAGATGTAGAACCCAGGTTACACTAAATACATTAAATAAATGTTCTATGCCTTGGCTGAGGTTGTAGCTCAGCATTTTACTAAAATGTTTTCACGTTCACTTATTTGTGCGTGTGTGGGGTGTTGCATGTGGAAGTCAGAGGCCAACCGGTTGGAGTTGGAGTTGACTCTCTCCTTCTACCATGTGGAGTCTGGGGATGCAACTCAGGTCATCAGGATGTATCTGCTAAGCTATCTCAGTCTCATTGGCCCTATACAAATTGTTTTAAACATTATGTTTGTATGTGGCTTTATGAAAACTTTTGCTCACATATGTCCTTTAAGAGTTAATTGCCATGAGAGACCAAATCTTTTGGTCTCAGACTTCATCCTAGAGAACTTGACCTAATGTTGAACTCAAGCTAGCTAACAGGCCAGTACCAAGTACCAGTTTCCAGGCTATCCCCCCAACAAGACTTGTGTCTATAACCAGTTTCCTGGTTACCCCCCAACAAGACCTGCATCTAGTACCATTTTCCAGGTTATTTCCCAACAAATCTGCACCCCTAGGTTACAAGCCTGCCCCTGGTACCTCACTTCCTAACAACCACCAATCAGGAAGAAAACAGAAGTTAAGTTTATGGTTTGGCTCCCAGCACCAGCCAATTATGTTAAAGGCCGTAATAGCCCCCCCTCCAATCAGATGTGTGCCAGGCAAGATACCCTTTTCTTGCCTCTATAAATTATTGTCTAAAAGTAGGCTCAGGGCCCCACCTTCCTGCTGTGTCAGGGTTGATGGGGAATCCAAACTCAAGGTTGAATAAAGAGACCCTAATGCTATTGCATTGGAATCAGCTCATTGGTGGTCTTTTGGGGGTTCACCCACATTTCCTGGAACAACAGTCACAGTTTTCATATCTGCTGTCCTTACAGTTATTGTGCTTTTATATTTACCAGGAAAGAAAGAAAATTGTGCTTTTATATTTACTTAGGAAAGAAAATTGCTCCCGTCCTAAGTATTTTTGAAATATCCTATTTCTCATAGGCCTTCTCTCCGAAGCAGGGGATTTTTCTCATCTGCACTCCTCTGTCAGGATGTACTAATATTAACTTCTATTCCCAATCTGTTTGCTCGTCCCTGTTATTCCTTCTACCTGCTCTTCTCAGATGAAGGAGAGCTTTTCCAGGCTCTTTCCTTGTAAATAGCTGATTGAAGTCTGTTACTGTGTATTTATGAAGTTTTCATTACTCTTTGGCTCAGCTCTAGTCATTTTAAAGTTATGTAAACGTTCCATTAGGATCATTTAAAATTCAATTCATTAAGCCAGTCATTCTCCTCCAGTGAGAGAAAACCAGAAATGCACGTGAGAACCATTGTCTGAAGCTGAAGCATTCGAAGGAATGGTTTGTTTCTTCTTTAGATTAGACAAGAATGAAGCCTTTCATTAGCATACTTTAATTACAATTTTCTCTGGAAACATTTGAACTTGTGAAAGCAATTAGAAATCATTTGAGTTATTTTTACAAATGGGACAACTTTTAAAGATAGTTATTTTCATATTGTACATATTTACTGGTAAGATAATAAAACTATAGTAATTACTAGCAACTAAGGCTTATGAAAACATTAATGTTTAATGCAAAGAGATGAAAGGAAGAG
This sequence comes from Montemys delectorum, assembly GCA_019843815.1. Lineage (NCBI taxonomy): Eukaryota > Metazoa > Chordata > Mammalia > Rodentia > Muridae > Montemys > Montemys delectorum. The sequence goes on from JADRCD010184417.1 coordinate 11,270, forward strand.
CTCCTGAGATGGTTCAGTGGGTAAAGGTGCTTTACTCGAAGCCTAACAATGTGCTGTGTGCTGGGTTCTCATGGTGGCAGGAGATAATGAGCTCCTGAACGTTGTCCTCTGACCTCCACTGGGACACCACTGTGGCATGCCCCTACACCACCGTCACCCCATCATAATACACAAATAAACAAATAAATAAATATAAAACAAATAGCTAAAATGCAGAAATTGCAAATGGGGAATGAGAAAAATATTTTATTAAGCACTATTAACAATAACAGGTATTAATATTAACACCACAGAAAGTCAATTCTTAAATATCATGTTTCCTTTCTATCCCTAAGAACTGCATTGCCAGAGGTGTGTTCCAAATCCTTGTAACACTGACATCTAATGTTGATTACTTTTTTTAAAACCAGGAGGATATAGTTGTAAAACGTTTAATTATTCAAAACTCTAATTTAGGTTTTTTAACTGTTTCACTGAACAAAAAATAAGAAGAAAGAATACAAAGGTGATTTTTTTTTATCATATAGATTTTGAGCTGCAGTTCTTGATTAGAAATTACCTAGTCATAGCTTTAAAATAACTAAATTTTAATGTCACTTAGAAGCATAACATTTTCTGAAGAACTTTTATGCATGGTATAGTATAAACCACTATGGTTTATTGAGACAATAGATACTCAAAGAATGCTTAGATAAAATAGTGGAAGTGGGTAAACTTAGGAAATATTCTCAAAGTCTCTCATGCTATAGAGAGGACACCTCATAGTGTCCAGGAGTGGTCCACCTCCCACACCACACATGTTTACATATCATGGTTTAAACAGAATGATATCCAGAATTCTTCCTGTTAGGGGTGCATATGGGGATCTCTCACCTTAGCTTAGTGGTGAATACACCTTTCAGAGTGCAAGGTAAAGTCGTACCACTCTAGCCTCTTCTATTAACAGCCCACGAACACTCCACTGCCACCAGAGCTAACCCATTCTTGCATCTCCCATGTATATTTATATGTGTCACTTAGCAGCCTTCTTCTTGCTTGCAAAGCCATCAGGAACGTTAGTCTTAGGAGTCAGTTACAGCTCTGTTTAATGAGCCAGTCCACAGCATTCTAGACAAGCATGAGTGGAAGCCTGTCTGTGCTTTTTTTTTCCCCCAGACTAAGAAAGTCATTACCTCAAAACCCAGGGAAATGGGCTTGGATATGCTCCATAGACATTATACAGCCATGGATCTCACCTGCAAGGAAAGCCTGCACTCTGTACACAGACCTTCTGTTTTGACTATTGAAGCCTCTCTGTGTTTATGTAGGTTCATTAACGCAAGAGAAAGGACTGAAAATGCTCACCTTTGGGGCTGATTTTCCTTGGTTCAGGGAGATGCTGCAGACATTGGCATGGTTTGCCTAGCATCGCAAGTGAACAACAACTTCTAACTTCTGTTGGTATCTTTCCCACCCTTGCCCCCCTCCTCCAGGGTATTATCATATTTGGCAAGATGGGGTTCAGTTCCACTTAAAATGATGGGATTAAACGGCCCATCTAATGTGTGGAGTCTGTGCACTCTTAGAAGCACAGTGCAATTTAATCAGATATTAGGCCATAAAATTAATCGTTCTACATTTGGAATTCAACAGATTTTTGAATTTCACTTGACATTTTAAGAGTGAGTTACCATAAATATATAGGAAAGCACTAGGTCCATTAAACCAAAATATTTAGTTGTAATATTTCATACTTTATGGCCTTACAATAATGCAAATTGGTAGAATGTCTTTTAACTTTTGAATATTTGTATAGTTTGTGCAAAATAATAAAATATAGTAAAGAAAGCACTGGGAATGCATGAAGTAATTATGCCATCAATAAAATTTATCACTAATACATTTTAAAATTACATGCAGTGTGTGGTTGATAGAATAGTGAATTTTTGGCAAATCAATCATTACTAAGATTATAATGAGAAATTTTGAATTTTTCCCAGGGGGGTCTGTGCTGTGTATTAAGTGTAGAGCATCTCACGTAGAGTCTACCGTGCATTCTTCTGCATTGTTTAAGGAAACCTTTGGCTGGGCTGATAGGACATTGTTTTCCATAGAAGCCTTTGTGTCTGTTAAAGCATCTTCAAGACAATAGAGCAGAAAGCAGGTCATCAGTTACAGAGAGGCCTACAATAGGGCAGGGCATGAAATGAGTATCGTAAGATAACAGTTTATAGTAACCAGAAGTCGCTTGAGGTGATATGGCTCACATTTCTCATCTGTTATTTGAAACATGAACTCACACACATACATACACATACATTGCCATCATGGACGGCACATTGTTTATTTCCAATTCAGGGATAAAGAAGCTAAGTCAAAGCTATGAAGACTCTTCAGGATTGTGTAGTCATGCCCACAAAAACCAAGAGCCATCACAACTGTTAGTGGCTTTATTATTTCCAAGGCCACATGTGAGTATAGTGTGGCTTCATGTACAAACAGGTATAGATCATTTTAGAACTTGACAATTTATCACTGCAAATCTTTTCTAATAAGAACAATTACTGATTTTTCATGAACTGTTTAACTTCTGTTCTTTCCAGATTTTTTTTTTGTTTTGGTTTGCATGTGCTGATATTCACCATACTTAATTCTAATTATTTGTCATCAAGCACAGGTAAGTGCTGGTCTCAGATATCTCTAATCAACCACCAGCACTCCCAGATGTAAACAGTTTATTGTAAAAACGTTGACCACTTTATAAGACTAGGAGGACAGAAAGAGACAGGCACCCACCTGGTTTGAAGAGGACAGGTATGGATATGGATTCTTTCATTCTAATTTACTACTATAGTACAAGAATTTTCTCGTGTTATTAAATGGCATACTTTCAATATTTAATGCCTGTAAAAACTGGCTTATTGTTCCTGAAGGTATTTCTATATTTCCAGTTTTTTTCTATGTAATAAATGATGCTGTGATGCACAGCCTTAGGCTACAGATGTCTATATGC
>JADRCD010184419.1:0-17414 GCA_019843815.1 Montemys delectorum
AATTTTACAACCATTTGTAAAGTATTAAAATTAAAAACAATAAATTAAATTAAAAAGTGTTAAAATTAAAACAATTAAAATATTAAGAAAGATATTATTATTAAATTAACACTATTTCTGAAAAAAAGAATGTTTGACTTCACAAACAAATTGACCTGAGTGTCCTTTATTGAATTGGGTTTAAATAATTAATAAGTAATGGTAAAACTTTTTAAATGTTTTTCTTTTTTTATAGAATAATATAATGTATGTTTACTATAATCATGAAACTGTTACAACACTGTTGTATATGTATAACAACTCAGTATTCCAAACCTCTTTAGAAAAACTCAACACAGACATATGATTTTTTTTAAATTGAAAATAAACTCATTTCTTATACCATATATCTTGATTATAGCTTATCCTCCATCAATCCTCCCAACCCCTCCCTACTTTCTCTCCCCTCCCAACCCACTCCCTCTCTAAGAAGAGCAGGCTTCTAAGAGACAACAACCAAACAAGACAAAACAAAGTATAGTAAGATAAAGCAAAAACCATCACATTGAAGATGGACAAGGCAACTCAGAAGAACAAAAAGAATCCTCAAGAGAAGGAACAAGAAATCAGAGACCCACTCCTTCAAATACTCAAGAGTCCATAAAAATAAACTCAGGTAAAAGCTATAAGGTATATGCAGCATACCCGGTGTAGACCTATGTAGACCCTAAAAGTTTGGCTTCAGTCTCTGTGAGTTTGTATGTGCCTTGCAGAGTTGATTCAGAGATCTTGTTCTCCTACTGTGGTCCATCAACTCTGGCTCTTACACTCCTTTTATCTCCTCTTCTTCAGGGTTCCCTGATCTCTGAGGGGAGGGATTTGGTGGATACTTCCTGAATTTTCTGTGTGCAGTGTTTGGATGTGGGCCTCTGCACCTGTTCCCAAATGGAGAAGGCTTCTCTGATGATGACGGGGTAAGGCACTCATGTCGGAGTAGAGCAGAGTATCATTTTGAGTCACTTTATTGATACCCTTTTAGACCAGCTGTGATTGGTTTTAAACTAGGTCTTTGGACTTTATAGCACCCAAGCAGTATCAAGTATGGGTTCTGTCTTGTGGAGTGAGATTTAAGTAAAATCAGATACTGGTTGGCTATCTCCAAAATTTCTGTGCCACCATTGTCCTGGCATACCTTGTAAGCAGGACAGATTGTAGGTCAAAGGTTTTATGGCTGGGTTGGTGTTTATGTTTTTCTTTTAGTAGCCTACAGCATACCTTCCTGCACCAAAGACAAGAGAACATCGGGGTGCAGACAGGTCCACTTAGGCACTGTCTCTATTTCTCCAGGTTCCTCACAAATGTGGCCTTGCTTTCAGTTTTCAGAGAGCAACCCTTTTATTTAGCAACAGCCTGCATTGCTTGGGATTTTCATAGGTTGCTCTTGCCTAACAACTCAATTCAACACAACCCATTCTCACTATTGGAACCCTCATTTGATGATAAGAGATGGCCAGTTGGGAGTCTATACTTGTGGGGCAGTTCTGACAGCCAGAGTCCAGTAGAGCAGAGCCACCTTGAACCCCAGAGACTTACTGAGCATTTGCTCAAAGGGACAGAAGGTGTTCAGTGAATTGCTCTTGAGACCATGGCTCAGATTTCAGCCCAGATAACTCACAGCTGCCCCTGCAGGAGATGTGTGCTCTATCACGCAGACACTGCCTCAAACTCCCAGCATTCTAGCTGGACCTTATACGCAGTCATCTGACCACAAGCCAGGCATGCCACACCCCATACAATAAAAGGGGTAGTTTGCCCCCTCCTCACTCTCTTGTTCTCTTCTTCCTCTCTTGCTCTTTTCTCCCTCTCTGTTCTCCCTCACTCTCTTCCTCTCATGTTCTCTCTCACTCTCTTCTTCTCTTGTTCTCTCTCTTCTCTCTTGTTCTCTTCTCTTACTCTTACCCCTCTCGCTTACTCTTACCCTCTTGCTCTCTCTCCTCTCTGCTCTTTGTTCTTTTCTCCCTTCTCTTTTCTCTCTCTTTCCTTCCTCTCCTTTCCTTCTCTCCACTCAACTAGCATATTTCCCCTTCCTACAATAAAATAACTCATTCATACATTGCCTCCCTTTTAATTAAGGCGCCATGCAGCAAACAGGCCAGCCCCGGGAGGAGAGAGAGAGAGAGACCTGGGCCTCAGCACCAGGCCCCCTGCCACCCTAGGAGAGAGAGAGAGCATCAGCAGGCCAGGCCTGGGCCACAGCCCAGGCCCCCCAGTCTTTTTTGAACCACATATACTCTCCATCATTAGGAGACCACACTAGGATTGCCATCATATATTTTAAAAAGTTTCCATTGCACTAGGTTTTTATATCATTCCTCAGTGTCTCTCAACTCTGTCTCTCTCTCTCTCTCTCTGTTCTCTCCCTCCACCCTATCTCCCCTCCCCTTCCCTATATAATCTTCCTATACTGCTCCCCACCCCCACCTCCTGGTCCACTTGTAAAAAACTATTTTATTTCTCCATCCAATGGAGATTCATTTGTCCAACCTAGACACATCCTCTATTGCTAATGTCCCCGAGTCTACAGATTGTAGCTTTGTTATCATTTACTTAATGGATAATATCCACATATAAAGGAACATATACCATATTTATCTATCTGCGTCTGTCTTATCTTACCTTACTCAGGATGATTATTTTTCTAGTTCCATCCATTTGCTTGAAAATTTCATAATGTAATTTTAAACTATGTAATTTATTTTTTAAAATCATATCTCTACAAATACACATATACATGAGTACCTTGCTTTTTATAAAGAAGCCAGTAATAAACACTTTTTATATAAAAGACAGCAACTTCAACAAATGGTGCTTGTCAAACTGGTCATCTGCATATATATGTATAGTTAAGGTGATCTGCAGGCCATGCCTAGAGAGTTGTTTAGATACCAGATATTTTAAAATTTGCTATCCTCCTACAAACTTGCAACTTCCTTCTTTTTCACATTATCATTACCTTGTAGATGATTTTGAATCATCTAGCCCATGATCATGCTAGTTATGGGATAAAAGAATGTTATTCAATAATGACAACAAAAAAAAAAAAGTATCACTCTCCTAGTTTCTTTTCTATTGTTGTGATAAAGTGCTTAAGGAAGACAGAATTTATTTTATCTCACAGCTTCAGGCTACAATTGTCTAATGTGAGGGAATCAAAGCAAAATTTCAAACTGTTACTCACATCACATTCTTAGTCAAGAGTGTATATAAATATCTACTGATTACTTACTTGCTTGGGCTCAGCTTGATTTGAGCACTCACATAGTTCATGAACCCCTACCTGAGGAAGAATGGCACCCCCAGTGGACTGCTTCTTCCTATAACAGTGAAATTAAGACTGCTCTACAAACATGCCCACAAGGCATTATAATATATAAAATCTCTCACAGAGACTCTTTTCCCAGGTAATTCTGGTTTGTATTAAGTAACTGTAACTAAATGAAGACATTTCAATGGACATTTTTATTTCAAAACATAGATACACAAACACACGTACACAGGCACAGGCACACGCACGCGTACGCGCACACGCGCGCGCGCGCGCGCGCACACACACACACACACACACACACACATATATACACACATAAATGCAAATATCCTAAAAGAAAAAAAATCTGTGTTTCACAATGTAGTCAATCAATAAGTTATAAAAAATGTTGATAAAACATACACTCAAATGAGATTAAATGTAAAATGTTCTTGTAAGATGGTATATTTGGAAACAGGGATGATGATCAAATTCCTTTCATGGTATGCTGGTGGCCCTTGTTGGCATCAAAGGAGCAAGATTTTGTCCTGTAATGTTCCTCTGCATTTGCTTCCCACTTGAGGGATAGCCACGGCCATTGCACACTGAGCTGGACTGGTGGAGGGAAGCTTAGCCAGGCAAGGATGAGTGTGGTGTAGGATATTGGTCTGTGTTGAGTATGCGGGCAGTAAACACACTAGGGTACAGCGTCAGAGAATTGTTGATTGGGGTGGGGTGGAAAGGGCTATTTATTCCCCTGGGGAGGTGGACAGGTCTCTAGGGAAAACTCTGTGTGGCTGTGTACCATTGGCCAGGGCAGGGGTGTTGCAAGATGATTCATCTACATACTCAAGGCCTTGTAGGGGGTGGGGAGGCCAATAAGGTCAAACAAGGAGTGAGGCCTGATAACTGTCAGGGTAATAAATTCTTATTAGGGTTGATGGTGGAGGAGCTGGCTTCATTACACCATGTTAGGAAGCAGGAGGCAGCCAACTCCTGCCATCCTCACGTTTGAGGTACCCAGAGTTGAAGCTCCCTCATCTCATCTTCTTTAACTCTGGGTCATTATGGCCCCATATTGCAAATTTAAAGGAGCAAAGATTGCCTAAGGTTAGGAGCCACAGTTTTTTGTGGTTTTCCATTTCCTAGAATAACTCAGTGGTGATTTTTAAATTTAGTTCTGTTTTGTTTCTTTGTTCAGAAACCAAGTCATATACTGCAAACTGGAAGAGTAATACAACAGATTTTCAGTAGGAACTGAAGCATGGAAAAGGTTGGTTGGTGAGGTGGTACTCAACAAGGTCTAAAATTCAAAAGCAAAGAATCAGTATAAGAACAAAATTCAATATGGTATGAATGCAGTTTTCCTGGAGGTCTTTGATGCAACCACAAGCAGAGCTCAGGGATGTTGATAAGCATGACTATATACCATTTCTACAGTCGCAACCTACCCCCGTCCATCTTTTCAGCCATCTGTGGATGGTATTTTACAAATACAACCAATACAGAATTTCTACTCTCAACAATCTGTAAGTACTATGGTGTAACAATTGCTTTCATAGAATCTGCAGTGTATTATAAATTATGTATAATCCAAGTGTTATGCCCAAACTTTTGACATTGCAAAATGACATTGTCATCTACCAATATCACTGTCAAAAACCATGGAATTGAATTACAAAAGGTAGAGCAGTTACTTCATACAATTTTAAGTAACTTTACAATTTTTTGACTGGGATACATTCATTACTGTCCTTACAAGTTGCCCACATGTTCATGGGAGGATGTAAAGATACCAATGCATTTTTATATCAGGTTTAAGGATATGCCTGTTGATATCTTAAAGGTTTCTCGGTACTGGTCATACATAGACACCTAAGTAAAGCTATATGTGAAAAGGCTCATCATAAGGAAGTGGCATATGAAATCAAGGAGACTAACAATCCCAAGGTCTGCAGGCAGATGTGGTGAGGAGAGCCAGAGCGATTGTTTCAATCTGAAGATCCACAGGAGACCAAAATAAGTATTTCAGCTGGTATGTTAAGATTTACAGGGCTGGAGAGATGACTCAGAGGTTAAGGGCACTTGTTGCTCTTGCAAGGACCTGAGTTCAGTTCCCCTCACTCACATGGTGGATCATAACCACTCATAACTCCCATTCCAGAAGATCTGATACTGCATTCTGACCTCTTTAGGTATCAAGCATTTATGGAAGTGTATGCTACCATAAATGCCAGCAAAACACACATTATAAATGAATAAATCTTATAACAAAAAGTGCTATAAAAATCTGAGTTCCATTTGTAGTCTGTTAGGAACATCTTTCCTGTACCCTGAGGAGATCATATCATTTTTTATCTGGTGAGACCACAGACAGTGGGAAGAACAATCTTTCTCACTCAAAGTATACATTAATGTATTCATAAACACCTTTACCAACACATCTGTAATATAATTCAATTATATGCTTGAGCTCCCTAGGGCCAAAAGATTTATAGCAAAAGAACAAAAATATTTTTCACAGTTTCAATACCCACTTGTTGAACAGCTCTGGAAAAGCATTGCACAGACCTGTGCTGCTCTGAACTTCTATCATGTAACTTGTACCATCACTCCACACACACTCATTGCTCAATCTCAGCTCCTAATCCCAGCAGGCCCTCCCTGAGAACCCAAGAAGGAAGGCTGACTGTAGATTTTCTACTTTCCCTCTGTTCCCCCAATCCAATTCCCAAGGTTCATCTCCAACTCTGCAGTCATATCACTTCACAATACTTTGTCTGCTCTCACATGGTGGGATTAAATCATGACAGCTTGAACAAGATCAAAATAAAGCATACACCAGGAAAAAAAGTGAGTACTGTCTAACACAGGTATGGAATCTGCGGTTCTGAAACATTACACAAACTATGTGCAGTTCTCATCATAATGCAATAAAAGTTTTAAAAAAATTGTGCAGTATCTTTCCTTTCATATTTTCATTCAGTAGTATAAACTCAGTAAGAGTTTCATAGCACAAAATATATACTTCATTTTGACAAAACAAACTAAGGCCTCAATTGGATAAAATTCTCCTCAAGTTATAAACAATAGTTTAAACTTTAATTTATTACTTCCTGACAGAGAAAGGACAGATTGCCACTTCTGTTACCATTAGAGAGACTAAACTCTCTCCCTCTCTCTCTCTCCCTCTCTCCCTTTGTACCTCCTCCCCTCGCTCCTTCCCCACACACATCTGTTGCTTGTATAAATAATTTGCCTCTCATTGTTCATTCTATTTTTAACTTTTTTCTTGAACTTTTTATGAACAAGCACAAGCATTTTTTATTAGATATTTTCTTTATTTACATGCCATACGACATCTCCTTTCACAGTTTCCCCACCAAAAACAAAAACAAAAAACAAGAACAAACCCCTGTTCCTTCCCTCCTCCCCCCTCCTCCTGCTCCTCACCCCACCCTCTCCTGCTTAGCGGCCCTGGCATTCCCCTACACTGGGGCATAGAACCTTCACAGGGCCAAGTATCTCTCCTCCCATTGATGACCGACTTGACTATCCTCTACTATACATATGCTGCTGGAGCCATTGGTCCCACCATATGTACTCTTTGGTTGGTGGTTCAGTCTCTGGGAGCTCTGAGGGTACCAGTTAGTTCATATTGTTGTTCATCCTTAGGGGCGGCAAACCCTTCAGCTCCTTGGGTCCTTTCTCTAGCTTCTTCATTGGGGAACCTGTACTCAGTTCAATGGATGGCTGCGAGCCTCTACTTCTGTATTAGTTGGGTACTGTCAGACTCTCTTAGGAGACAGCTATATCAGGCTGGATTGTCCTTCCTTCAGTTTCTGGTCCATAGTTAGTCTCTTCAACTCCTTCCATGAAGTATCCACATTTTCGTCTTTCTTCTTCTTGAGTTTCTTGTGGTTTGTGGATTGTACTTTGTGTATTCCAATCTTCTGGGCTAATATCCACTTAACCGAGAATGCATACCATGTGTGTTCTTTTGTGATTGGGTTACCTCACTCAGGATGATACTCTCCAGATCCATTTCCCTAAGAATTTCTTAAATTCATTGCTTTTAATAGCTGAGTAGTACTCCATTGTGTAGATGTACCACAATTTCTGTATCCATTCCTCTGTTGAGGGACATCTGGGTTGTTTCCAGTTTCTGGTGGGTATATGCCCAGGAGTGGTATAGCTGGGTCCTCTGGTAGTACTACATCCAATTTCCAGAGGAACCACCACACTGATTTCCAGAGTGGTTGTACTAGCTTGCAATTCCACCAGCAATGAAGGAGTGTTCCTCTTTCTCCACAATCTCGCCAGCATCTGCTTTCACCTGAGTTTTTTATCCTAGCCATTCTGACTGGTGTGAGGTGGAATCTCAGGGTTGTTTTGATTTGCATTTCCCTGATGACTAAGGATGTTGAACATTTCTTTAGGTGCTTCTCAGCCATTCGGTGTTCATCAATAGAGAATTCTTTGTTTAGCTCGTATCTCATTTTTAATAGGGTTATTTGGTTCTCTGGAGTCTAACTTCTTGAGTTCTTTGGATATTAGCCCTCTATCAGATATAGGATTGGTAAAGTTCTTTTCCCAATTTGTTGGTTGCCGTTTTGTCCTATTGACAGTGTCTTTTGCCTTACAGAAGCTTTGCAACTTTATGAGGTCCCATTTGTCAATTCTTGATCTTAGAGCATAAGCTATTGGTGTTCTGTTCAGGAAATTTTCCCCTGAAGCATAGGCATTTTTGAGTTCTTTTTTTCTGTTTCACTTTTTTCTTTTTAATTGGTTATTTTATTTATTTACATTTCAAATATTATCTCCGTTCCCAGTTTCCCCTCAACAAGGCCCCTATCCCTCCTCTCTCCCCCTGCCTCTATGACGGTGCTCCCCCACCCGCCCACCCACTCCTGCCTCATTGCCCTAGCTTCCCGCTAGCCTAGGTCATCAAGTCTCCACAGGACCAAGAGGTTCCCCTTCCAGTGATGCCAGATAAGGCAATCCTTGGCTAAATATGCTGGAGCCATGGGTGCCAGAAAGACCATCCATAGACTGCCCCACCTAGAGATACATCTCATGTGCTAACACCAAATGCAGACACTATTGTGGATGCCAAGAAGTGCTTACTGACAGGAGCCAGGTATAGCTGTCTCCTGAGAGGCTCTGCCAGAGCTGGACCAATACAGATGAAGATGTATGCAGCCGAACATTGGACTGAGTGCTGGGACCACAAAGGAGAAGTTGGGGGAAAAACAGTAAAAGCTGAAAGGGTTTCCAACCTCATAGGAAGAATAACAGTATCAACCAACCAGAATCCCCAAAGCTCGCAGGGACTAAACCACCAACCATAGAGTTCACCTTTTTTTTTGAAACAAGTATTTTCTATATGATATAGCTACCAAATGCAATTCTGTAGCACTTTAAGCCACATGTTGACCAGTTGTAATGGAATCTTCATTTGTTTAATATCTTAATTTACATAAAGGTAAGGAAGCCAACCCCTCATATCATTTCTAGAAATGACAAAAACATTAAAAGAAAATGTCAGCTTCAACATGACAGGTTATTATTAGTTTGTGCTGTCTTCTTCTGCACACATGGTGACTGCAACCCCCCAGGGCTAGATGAAGGTATGATTACCCAGTTTTGTTCATATCACAACTTTTAAAATCTTCAAAAACATTCAGTGTAAAGCATACATAGGCCCAAGTTAGCAGCACTGAGGTATATAATAAATATTAGACAGAATGAAAGGCTCACTAATTGAAATAAAATTGGAAGTTTGTATTTTTTCCAAATAAGCTCATGCTTATATTTTTCTGTCCCAGTTTAATTGGTTTCATCTACTCTTATTTTGGGATAAGATGCTCATTGCTTGTGTGTTCATGCTTAGTTATTTACGGGATAATTAGGTTCAGGTTGGAACATGCAGAACAATGAATGCCTCTCCAGGCTCACATCAAAATCTGCTCTTTGCAGGTTGGCAGCCTTTGGGCTTAGAGGCTTCTGCATCAGTTTCTTTATTTCTCTTTAAACATACATTTTAATAACTTTCACAGCTCAAGTGCTTATAAGTTCTGCAATTTTAAGTCTTTTACAAAGGAACACTATGATATTAGCTGTGAAAGTTTATGAAGCTTGTTTGAATTGCTATGCTCTTGAATTTTGGTTTCAGTATACCACCAGATAGCAGGTTCCATACAGAACTCAAGAAGACTCAGAATCCACTAATCTTCCTGATAGATTATAACACAGTTTTAAAATCACTGCCTATCTGTAATGTATTCCTTTCTATTAAGAAATTCTTTGAAGTTACAAAGATGTAGTGCAGTCTAAAGAATCAAGTTATGATATGTTGGCCTACTTTAGGGAGGATGGTTAATACAGATATGCATATGTGTGTGAGTGTGTGTGTGTGTGTATATATATGTGTATTTCAATGAGTGTAAAATATTATTAAGGTTGTATAATCTTTACTCTTTAATTCACTTAATAGTTATATATCACCTACTATATGTGATAGTCCAGAGCCAGATATATGTGTGGAAACTTATGTGCTTTTTGGCAGTTCTGGTTTCTAAACTATAATATGTAAACAAGTGGGAATATTATTAAAATACAGGTGTAAGTCTATGCATGGAATAATTTTTTTAATTTTCTTATTGGATATTTTCTTTATTTACATTTCAAATGTTATCCCCTTTCCTGGTTCTCCCTCACCCCAGAAAATTTCCTATCCCGTCCTCCCTCCCCTTGCTTCTATGAGGGTGTTCTTCATAGGACCAAGGACTTCTCCTCCCATTAATGCCTGACAAGGCCATCCTCTGCTACATATGTAGCTGGAGCCATGTGTACTCCTTGGTTGATAACTTAGTCCCTGGGAGCTCTGGGGGAGAGGGGCTAGTCTGGTTGGTTGATATTGTTGTTCTTCCTGTGGGGTTACAAATCCCTTCAACTCCTTCAGTCCTTTCTCTACCTTCTCTCTTGGGGACCCAACACTCAGTTCAATTCTTGGGTGTGAACATCTGCCTCTGTATTTGTAAGGATCTGGTAGGGCCTCTCAGGAGACAGCCATATCAGGCTCCTTTCAATATGCACTTCTTGGCATCCACAATAGTGTCTGGGTTTGGTAACTGTATATTGGATGATTCCCCCAAATTAGACAGTCTCTGGATGGCCTTTCCTTCACTCTCTGCTCTACACTTTATCTCCATCTTTGCTCCTGTGAGTATTTTGTTCCCTCTTATAAGAAGGACCAAAGCTCCCACACTTTGGTCTTCCTTCTTCATGAGCTTCCTTTGGTCTGTGAATTGTATCTTGGGTATTTGAAGCTTTTGGCTAATATCCACTTATCAGTGAGTGCATATGTGTGTGTTCTTTTGTGATTGGGTTGCCTCGCTAAAGATGATATTTTCTAGTTCCATCCATTTGCCTAAGAATTTCATGAATTCATTGTTTTTAAACAGCTGAGTAATACTCCACTGTGTAAATGTACCACATTTTCTGTATCCATTCCTCTGTTGAAAGAACAGAGGAACAATCTTTCATTGCCAGTGAGATTGCAAACTGGTACAACCACTCTGGAAATCAGTTTGGCGGTTCCTCCAGAAATTGGACATAGTACTACAAGAGGGCCCAGATATACCACTCCTGGGCATATACCCAGAAGATGCTCCAATATATAATAAGGACACATGCTCCATTATGTTCATAGCAGCCTTATTTATAATAGCCAGAAGCTGGAAACAACCCAGATGTCCTTCAACAAAGGTATGCATGGGATTCTGTTTGTCTAATTTTCTTATTGATTCTCACCTGATAACAATATAAAAATTTAAATAAAACATCTTTAAATAAAGATGAACAAATTAATACAATATACACATTTGAGGTGGAAATACACTCAAGGTATAATTCAGGAAATACTTAGGAAAGTATGATATCTAGTTTTTGAAAAATACTCATAGACAGCTTAATTGATGGGACAAGAGTAATATGAATTTAAAAATAGATGTAGAATTAAATGCAAACAGATATTTGGAGAAGACCCCACAGTGGAAGAACTTATTAGACATTAGAGTCCAACCTGTCTTCTCTAACAGAAAGATAGTAGAGCGTTTTGTGCTATGCAAGTAAAACAAACTTACAAAAATTAGGTGGGAAACATGAGGTTAAAATCAGCAGATCATGCTGACTCTTAACACACAATCTTTTCTTTTACTTAAATAAATTTTTCACTAATACAGTCAGGTAAAGTTTACCCTTGAAAGGGTAGAGTTGTATACATCAATGGGTAACTTCCAATGTCTCAATATATGCTGACGCTGTGCTATGCCTAAGATAGATTGAACATGCCTATATCCTTAAATATTGGCATTTTCTTGTATTAAAAATATAAAGCATTTTGTCAGTACATGAAATGCAATAGATGTCTACAGCCACTCACACATGCAATGGCACAGCACTAAAGCTTGCCTAGTAGGTACTGTGAGGAAGCTGCTGTAATTATTCAAAGATGAAAAGAGCTTTAGATGGTAGCATTGTAGGTCAGCTGGAGCTCAATAATTGGATTTGATTATATTATGATGATATGAATGAAAACTTGTAGAAAGGCAAGTTAAGAAAAGACAAAAAATTAAAAACGATCATCAAGTACAGAGTTAGGAATGCCTACAGAAATGAAGAGACTGAGTCAAGTTTAATGAGAAATTGATGACTTCAGTGTCAAACATGAAGACTGATGAAAGTAACTGTTAGAACTTAAGGTTATGGTCAGAGCGAGCATTTGGATATATGGCTCTATGTCTATTTATAGATGGAGAATATATAATATGTTGTATTACATAGATATATGTAATATATATCTTATAATTATCTATTTATATATAGTTTTAAAATATTTAAAACATTAAATATTAATGGATACTTAAAAATCTCTATACATCTGTAGATGGATATTAAAATAACTACCTTTAAAACAATGATATTATATGATATTAATGAGATCAATATTATATTTTAAAAAGAAAAATTTGCATAATCTATTTATAGAAATTACCATTTGTTTAGTCTCAAAAAAAAGGAAATGAGATGATTCATAGTAAAAGGAAAAAGACCAAACAAAAAAGTTAATATTATATCCAAGAGGTCAATGAAATACATTAAGAGGGAAGCCCTATTTAGTTGAGTCTTCTTATTTTCTAATAAATATTAACACATATTAGAGATTGATGGCCACAACTATGATAAACAAGGGCAGGACCAGAACATCCGTGATGCTTATGCTATAGCCATAAGTGATAGACAAATACGATTAACAGATGCACAAAGCAGAACTAAAGCAAAAGCCTGGAATCTACTTCTCTTCACATTTCTACTTACCCACAAGGACACATTTAGAGAGTGTTGAAGAAGAAAAGATGATACCAGTGAACATATAAAACTGTGTAGAAATATCCCAAGAATCCTCAATCCTACAAAAAGAACCATAGGCAACTGAGGAAAGGTGGGAATGGGAGAAGTGAGGAAATAACATACAAGTTAGTTTTCACAAGCCCAATGGTCAGCCCTGAAAAAAAACCATACAGGTAGCATTTTAATAGACTCAATATGTTACATTCAATACTTATATACATATATGCATGCATCATTGTTACATGACATGGTCTAAAATCTCTATCTTTATATCTATAGGTTTGCACACACATGTGTATGGGAGAGAGAGAGAAAGATTATAGGAGAAAGACAGACAGACAGAGAGAGAGAGAGAGAGAGAGAGAGAGAGAGAGAGAGAGAGAGAGAGAGAGAGAGAAAGAGAGAGAGAGTTACCAAGCCAAATACCTGTTCAAATGCTCCAATGCATCAGTAGGCCAGTGCAACCTTACCAGATCCCAAACTCTTTTACCATAGCCATCCTAGTGTCCTTTCTTTTATAGGAACCATTTACCATTAATGAACATATTCTATCCCTTTTATATCAAAATCTATTTTGTCCAAATACATCAATACCAATTTATGTTATTGTCAAGGCATCATAAAATAAACAGTTAAAGCAATATTCAATCCTGATATATAGTTATGCAATATCCATATGGTATACATCTCAGACTCCTTGAAGCTAAGCAAGGAAGAGCTGAAGGGAAACGTTGACCAGTACATCTCAAGTTAATGATTATTATTTTTAAACTTATTCAGTACAAAGAAGCACACTGAGTTTAAGATATAAATGAATAAGGTATTCTCATTGCCAAGCTATATTGTACCATTTATTTATTAAAACTTGATAGGTTACTTTCAGTTTTAATTGTATGGATTTGTTGGAATGCACCCTATAATTCAACCACATATGCAGTGAGCATTACTGAATTAGTTAACATCCCCATGTCCTTAAACACCAGTATTAATCTCTGTTTAACTTGCTTAATTGTGCATATTTGTGAGATACAATATGCAATCTCAAGGCATGTTTGTCCTAAATCCTGATCAAATCAGGTAAATGATACTTCTGTCTCCCTGTCGGTGGTCCAAATTTGTAATTGTTGCATTTCTCACTTCTAGAAAAATATAATGATGATTATCCAACTCTACTGGAAAATACTAGAACTATTCCCATTGACAGGTGTTTTAGAACCTGCAGTGGATTCATCCTTTATCCCCCGACCTCTACGGTCTATCCCTCTAGAAGTCACCATTAACGTATTCTGATAAGCTTTTTAATTTTTTTCTTTTTTTTTCTTTTATTAGATATTTTCTTTATCTACATATCAAATGTTCTAGTCTTTCCAGGTTTCCCCTCCAAAAAACCCCTCTATTTCCTCCCCCATCGCCCTGCTCACCAACCCACCCTCTCCCAATTCCTGGCCCTAGCATTCCCATACACTGGAGCATAGAGCCCTCACAGGACCAAGGGCCTCTCCTCCCATTGATGACAGACTAGGCCATCCTCTGCTACATATTCATCTGGAGCCATGAGTCTCACCATGTGTACTCTTTGGTTGGTGGGTTTCGTCCCTCGGAGCTCTGGGGGTACTGGTTAGTTCATATTGTTGTTCGTCCTAAGGGACTGCAAATCCTTTAGTTCCTTGGGTCCTTTCTCTAGCTCCTTCATTGGGGACCCTGTACTCAGACCAATGGATGGCTGTGAGTCTCTACTTCTGAATTAGTCGGGTACTGTCAGAGCATCTCAGGAGACAGCTATATCAGGAGTTGCAGAGACAAAGTGTGAAGCAGAGACTGAAGGAAGGACAATCCAGAGACTGTTCTACCTGGGAATCCTTCCCATATACAATCACCAAACCCAGACACTATTGTGGATGTCAGCAACTGCTGGCTGACAGGATCCTGATACAGCTGTCTCCTGAGAGACTCTGCCAGTGCCCAACTAATACAGAAGTGGAGGCTCACAGTCATCCGTTGGACTAAGCACAGGATCCCCAATGAAAAAATTTTTGAGACAGGGTTTCACCATGTATCTCTAGCTGGGCTGGAACTTACTATGTAAACTAGATTGGACTCAACATGCCTCTGACTCCTTAGTATTATTATTAAAGTCCCAATAAATAAATATTTTAACATAAATAAGAAAGAAAATGTGTTATTTCTATGATTATCTTAGATTTAACATGATACTCTCCTTAGATATTTTTATTTTCAGAAATGTCAGAATATCATTCATTTTAAATATTTTAATTTTAAATGTTATTATATAATATGACATATCAAATATAATATATGATATAAAATATCAAATATAATATGTGATATAAAATGTATTATATTGTAAATATTATAAATATGTTATATAAATATGAATGTATTAAATATATTGTATATTTTATAATTTATATATTATGTTATAAATATATAAAATATATTTTTTTCTTTTTTTATTAAATGTTTTCTTTAATTTACATTTCAAACAATATCTCCTTTCCCAGTTTATCCTCTGAAAAAAAAAAACGTTTTCCTCATCCATCCCCCTGCTCACCAACCCATTCTCTTCCAATTCCTGGCCCTGGCATTCCCCTACACTGGGGTATAGAACCTTCACAGAACCAAGGGCCTCTCCTCCCGTTAATGACCAACTAAGCCGTCCTCTGCTACATATGCAGCTGGAGCCATGAATCCCACCATGTGTATTCTTTGGTTGGTAGTTTAGTCTCTGGGAGCTCTGAGGATACTAGTTAGTTCATATTGTTGTTTGTCCTAACAGACTGCAAACCATTCAGCTCCTTAGGTCCTTCCTCTATCTCCTTCATTGAGGACACTGTACTCAGACCAATGGATGGCTGTGAGTTTCTACTTCTGAATTAGTCAGGTATTGTCAGAGCCTCTCAGGAGACAACTATATCAGGCTCCTGTCAGCCAGCACTTGCTGACATCCACAATAGTGTCTGGATTTGATGATTGAATATGGGAAGGATTCGCAGGTGGAACAGTCTCTGAATTGTCCTTCTTTCAGTCACTGCTCCAGAGTTTGTCTCTGCAACTCCTTCCGTGGGCATTTTGTTGCCCCTTTTAAGAAGGAACTAAGTATCCACACCTTGGTCTTCCTTCTTTTTGAGTTTCATGTGGTTTATGAATTGTATTTTGAGTATTCTGAGCTTCTGGGCTAATATCCACTTCTCAGTGAATGCATACCATGTGTGCTTTTTAGTGATTAGGTTTCCTCACTCAGGATAACATTCTCCAAATCCATCTATTTGCCTAAGAATTTCATCAATTCATTGTTTTTAATAGCTGAGTAGTACTTCATTGTGTAGATATACCACATTGTCTGTATCCATTCTTCTGTTGAGGGATATGTGGGGTGTTTCTTTTTTCAGTTTCTGGCTATTATAAATAAGGCTGCTATGAACATAGTAGAACATGTGTCCTTACTACATGTTGGAGCATCTTCTGGCTATATGCCCCAGGAGTGGTATAGCTGGGTCCTATGGTAGTACTATGTCCAATTTCCTGAGGAATCACCAAACTGAATTCCACAGTGGTTATACCAGCTTGCAATTCCACCAGCAATGATGGAGTGTTCCTATTTCTCCACAACCTTGGTAGCATCTGCTGTCACCTAAGTTTTTGATCTTAGCCATTCTGACTGGTGTGAGGTGGAATCTCAGGGTTGTTTTGATTTGCATTTCCCTGATGACTAAGGATGTTGAACATTTTAGCTGCTTCTCAGACATTCAATATTCCTCAGTTGAGAATTCTCTGTTTAGTTCTATAGCCCATTTTTAAGAGAGTTATTTGGTTCTCTGGAATCTAACTTCTTGAGTTCTTTCTGTATATTGGATATTAGCCCTCTATCAGGTACAAGATTGATAAAGATCTTTTCCCAATCTGTTAGTTGCTATTTTGTCTTATTGACAGTGTCCTTTGCCTTACAGAAGCTTTGTAATTTTATGAGGCCCAATTTGTCAATTCTTGATCTTAGAACATAAGCTATTGGTGTTCTCTTCAGGAAAATTTCCCCTGTGCCCATGTGCTCAAGGCACTTCCCCACTTTCTTTTCTATTGGTTTCAGTGTATCTGGTTTTATGTGGAGGTCCTTGAACCACCTAGACTTGAGCTTTGTACAAGGAGATAGGAATAGATTGATTTGCATTCTTCTACATGCTAACCCCCAGTTGAGCCAGCACCATTTGTTGAAAATGCTGTCTTTTTTCCACTTTATGGTTTGAGCTCCTTTGTCAAAGATCAAGTGACCATAGGTGTGTGGGTTCATTTCTGGGTCTTCAGTTCTGTTCCATTGATCTACCTGCCTGTCACTGTACCAATACTATGTAGTTTTTATCACAATTGCTCTGTAGTACAGCTTAAGATCCGGGATTGTGATTCCCCCAGAGGTTCCTTTATTGTTGAGAATAGTTTTCGCTATCTTTGGTTTTTTGTTATTCCAGATGAATTTTCAAATTGCTCTTTCTAAGTGTGTGAAGAATTGAGTTGGAATTTTGATGGGGATTGCATTGAATCTGTAGATTGCTTTCGGCAAGATGGCCATTTTTGCTATATGAATCCTGCCAATCCATGTGCATGGGAGATCTTTCCATCTTCTGAGATCTTCAATTTCCTTCTTCAGAGACTTGAAATTATTGTCATATAGATCTTTTTACTTGCTTAGTTAGAGTCACAA
>JADRCD010184420.1:835-12045 GCA_019843815.1 Montemys delectorum
ACTGGAAACAACCCAGATGTCCCTCAACAGAGGAATGGATACAGAAAGTGTGGTACATCTACACAATGGAGTACTACTCAGCTATAAAAAACAATGAATTTATGAAATTCTTAGGGAAATGGATGGATCTGGAGAGTATCATCCTGAGTGAGGTAACCCAATCACAAAAGATCACACATGGTATGCATTCTTTGATAAGTGGTTATTAGCCCAGAAATTTGGAATACAGAAAGAACGACCCACAAACGACAAGAAACTTTAGAAGAAGGAAGACTAAAAGGTGGACATTTCATTCCTTCTTAAAAAGGGGAATCAAACACCCACAGAAGGAGTGGCAGAGATTAACTATGGAGTAAAGACGGAAGGAAGGACAAGCATATAGCTATCTCCTAAGAGGCGCTGACAATACCTGACTAATACAGATGTAAAGGCTCACAGCCATTCATTGAACTGAGTACATGGTCCCCAATGAAGGAGTTAGAGAAAGGATCTATGGAGCTGAAGGGTTTTCAGCCCCTTAGGACGAACAACAATTACTAACTAGTACCCTCAGAGCTCCCAGGGACCCAACCACCAATCAAGGACTATACAGGGTGGGATTGAATGTTCTGGCAGCAGGTATATAGTAGAGGATTGCAAATTCGATCATCAATAGGAGTAAAGGACCTCGGCCTTGTGAAGGTTTTGTGCCCCAGTGTAGGGGAATGTCAGGGCCAATAAGTGGGAGAGCATGGGGTGGCAGGCATGGGGAAAGGGGAGGCAAAAGGGGTTTGTTCTTGCATTTCTTTGTTTGTTTTGGAGGGGAACCTGGGAAAGGGAAAATGTACATGTAAATAAAGAAAATACCTAATTAAAAAAATATATATTTTTAAATGTTAACAAATTCAGATAAATTGAAATTATGTAACTTTTCTCATCATAATGCAATAAAAGTTAAAAAAAAAACAAAAAAATTCATAAAGAGTAGAAATAATTAACTACTTCAGTAAAGTGGCACAATAAAAAAAATCAACTTAAAAACTCAGAAGCCTCTCTTTCTATATACCAACAACAAACATACTGAGAAAGATGATTAATATGCACCCATTTACACAGCCTCAGAGAAAAGAAAGTCTCCCAGGAATAACACATCCAAGCAGGTAAAAAGCTCCTATAATGAAAACTTCAAATCCCTAAAGAAACTGACTAAAAAAGCCACTGGATGATAGAAAGACCTCCCATGCTCATGGGTTGTCAGAATTCATACTGAGAAAATGACCATTCGGCCAAAAGTAATTTACAGAATTAATGTAATCCCTATCAATGTCCACATTCTTTATAGACAGAAATGTTTTTAAAAACTATAAAATACATATAAAACCATAAAAGGCATTCTAACAAAAGAAAATACTATCAAAGGGATTATAATTTCAGATATCGATATACTACAGTACTATGGTTATAAAAATAATGTAATACTGGCAGGAAAAAAAAGGTATTTAGACCAATGTGGCCATCCGGCCATATAAAGCAAAGACAGACTTACCTAGATATATTCATCTTTGTGCAGAAATTAGACTCTCATACAATCAGAGTCTAGCTGTGTTTGCTGCCTTGCAGGGGACTTCAGTACGTACATGCAATGCTTTCACAGTGTGGAGGTAATAAGGAGTGTTTTAAGTATAAATCATCTTAGGAAAGACTGACAAAAATTGGAAGCATAGACAGACAGTAGAATTGCTCCCCTAGAATCTACCCTCACTGTAGGAGGTATAATCTTTAGGCCAGCACTCAGGCAGTATACTCAGATCAAAAAATACTTACATTTGAGTTAATGCAAAGCTCAGAGCAGCCTCAGCCAAGTTTGTGTGACATTTCTTTTGTTTTACAAACCCTGCTATTGTTATTCAATGTGCCCACAGCAATCCTTTGGCAAAAGAGAAGATTAATGTGGATTCATCTTATCTCCAAGTAAAGTTTTAACATCCTATTATGAAGCTGTTGTGGTGTTAATAAAGAATTATAGGATAAAATCATGAGAGTATTTTGGAAAAAATGTCTTAAAAACCTGATGAGACAGGCGGTGGTGGCACACACCTTTAATCCCAGCACTTGGGAGGCAGAGGCAGGCGGACTTCTGAGTTCGAGGACAGCCTGGTCTACAGAGTGAGTTCCAGGACAGCCAGGGCTTACACAGAAAAACCCTGTCTTGAAAAACCAAAAAAAAAAAACCAACAACAACAACAAAAAACCTGATGAGACATCTATTCCTTGTTTCAAACAATAATTAAATTGGTTACTGCAGAATAACCATATTTGGCCTATTACATAGTCAAAATTGATAATTATTATTCAAAGACAAATTGTTAAAATTTGTTTATATACATGCTCTTACATTTCCTATAAATTTATTTATGCAGCCCATAAAGAACACATATACAGCCCTTCTATGGGAGAAACGTATATGTGATTGGATTACATATTTATTCTTGTGAGTTTCCCTCTATTTCAAAACAAATAATTAAATTGCATGCTGAAGCCACTAGTTTGAAATGTTGAAAAACGAAGCTTTAATTTGTATACTGATAGCCCATATACATGTATACGTACATATATATGTATACATATATGTATACGTACATATATATATACACACACACATATATATACACACATATACATATATAAAAACACACATATATATGTATCAGGGTTTACAATTGCTTAAAATTTTTTCTTTTTAGATACTGCTAATTCTCAAAATTTGCAATTGTTTATGCATATACAACTCACGTTAAGAGAAAATATCCCTTTAAAGGACATTTAAGAACTCATCCTAGACTGCCTGGACAAGACCCCTTAAGGCAATAACAGAGCCAATTTGTATCCCAGGCAGATTATAGGCCATACACAAGAACAATTGGTCATATAATCTCATTCTTTACATCATCAAAATAGTAATGAGATAATAATTTGGTATTTTTAGATAATGTGCATGTCAAATTGTAAAGACTTGTTCTCAATGTCCTCAGTTTCTACCTGTACTACCTGTGTTAATTCTTAAGGACTTATACTTAATCCATTATTGCAAATGGATACTTATATTTCTGATTTTAGAAAAATAAAATATGCACATGTGACTATTAATACCTCTTCAGGCTTTCTAATAATAATCACCATAACAGGAAAAGCAACTAAAAATATAATTGCTTACTGCCTATATTATTTTTCTATGCTTGGTGTTCTTAATCAGATTAAAACAGATAATGGAACTGGCTATTACAGTCAAGTATTTGAGATGTTTTGTCAACAATTTAATGTTACCCATATTACTGGGATTCCTTATAATTTTCAGAGGCAAAGAATTATTAAACATGTGCATGGCACTCTGAAAAATTGGCCTTTTAAAAAACAAAAAAGGGGGATTATATCCCCGTGCACACTATTTAAATCACACTTTTTATTTTTAAAATTTTAAAATTTGGATGCCAAGGAACTCTTTGCTGAGTGTCTATAGCATCCTAAAACTAGGCATCTTCATGTCTAGGTGAAATGGAAGGATCCACTTATTGCATATGGCATGATCCTGATCAGGTATTTAATATGGGGAAAAGGGCATGTTTGTGTTTTTTCCACAGAATGCTGCAGGAGCTTGCTAGCTGCCAGAGAGATTGGTGTGACATGCTGACACAAAGGATAATGCGGACGTGTAAACTTGCTGAGTGCCCTGACAATGGCAACAGGAAAGCTGTACTGGGTGTATGTTCTTGACCTACCTTTGCTTGCCTATGTCACAGATTAAACAAACTGCCTTGCTTCAAGCTTTTACACCTTGTGAGACAGAGAACACAGAGACTATGGAAACTGATTTAGAAAAATTAATCAAAAGGAGGAGTTATAATGACTTTTATTTCCTATAATGTGACTAGTTATTCTGACACAATCATGGACTGGTCTAGAATTAAATCCAATATTGGAGATTCCAATTATGAAGATAGCTAGAAATCTTTATCAGCCACCTTACCTGGCTCTCACCACTATTTCCTGAGAAGTAACAGTTCTTTTGTTGATTTTCAAAGCCACCTCCCCCACACCTGGAAGCCAGAGCTTGGGCCTGAAGGTTGCTAATTTGCAACTTTATTGAGTGCTTGGGACATCTTTACAGACAAAGTTAATCCTGTTGCTTTTAAACTTCTGACTTGGTATTTCAAGCAGATCAGTTACCAACATGTAGGCTCAACTTCAGAAAAGCTCAAATGTGGCAGTTATTAATCTTGATGAAGAAAAGCATTAAGTGCATATTGTGGCTTTGGTCTGTATGGGAAAAACATGTGCTATGAGGGCCAGCCAAAGGCTGGCAACTAGACCTGGTATAGAGGGGGATGGGTCCCCTCCTTTTATATACTCAGACTCCTAAGTAAACACTGGACCTTGATCAGAAATTTTGTCTTGGTCTCATTATTCTTCTTTCACTGTCCTACCCATGTAGCCCCATTTTTCCTTTCGGGAACCCAAGTAACCAGTGGCCGCTGGTTTTGAAGTACAAGTTGGTACTTCAAAAAGATGAACTGAACAACCCTGAAATAAATTAACCAAAAGTGAGTCCTAAATTAATATTAGCCATAAAGCACAGAATTCTCATGATGTACCCACAGACCAAAGAAGTTAAACAAGAACAAAGGCCCAAGTGAGGATGCCTGAATCACAAAATAGTCATAAGAGGCAGAGGAAGGGAGGGAAGTGGGTGGGAGGTGGGGGGAATGGGGGGGCAGGAATAGATGTGCTGAAAGACAAGAAACCCAGAGGGCCAGGAGAATGAACAGAAGTCTGCAGCTGCTATAGGTGGGGAAACAGAACTTGTTTAGAAAGTTCCAGAGACCTGAAACAGGCAAAACTCCCAGGAGTCATGTAACGTTCCTATACACCTATGACAAACACTGAGAAAAAAAATCAGGAAAGCAATCACATTCAAAATAGCCTGAGTAAAAATATCCTGAAATAAACCTAATCAAGAAAATGAAAAAGCTCTCTGATGAAAACTGTAAAACCCTAAATAAATGTCAAAAACTGAAGATAATACAAAATAGAGAGACCTTCAGGTACATGTACTGATAGGATTAAGTTTAAAAAAACAGTTGACAGCCTTAAAGCCTGCCAAGATATCTGCTGCACACAGGGCAATATTTAAGGGACCCTCCTAAACAACCTCAACAGCTAGGAACCCTGAGGAACCCAGCAGACCCAGACCCATCCCCACCCCCACCCCCACTTGAGCTACAACCCCTTTCTGGTCTGTGCCTTCTTCAGGAGAAGATAATCAGCTTATCTGTTCCTCTGAAGACCCCACATTCTGAAGGGCTACCAGAAGATCTGCTGCAGCAAGGCCAACAGATCACCTGAGAGCAAGTCTCTCTAAAGACACCACATTCTGAAGGCCTCCCAGGAGGTTTAATACAACCAGGGCCACAGGCCTCCCAGGAAACCTGCAACAACCCAGGGACACAAGAGGCAGGCTCCAGACATGAGATACCCAGACCAGCTAACACAAGAGATAACCAGATGGCAAGGGGCAAGCACAAGACCATAAGCAGGAGAAGCCAATATACTTTGGCATCATTACAACCCAGTTCTCCCATCACAGCAAGCCATGGATACATCACAAAGGTGACCTAAAATCCTATTTCATGAAGATCATAAGAGCCCTTTAAGGAGGATATAAATAACTCACTGAAAGAAATAAAGAAAAAACACAGGTAAACAGGTAGAAGCACTTAAAGAAGAAACAAATTCCTTAAAGAAATACTGGAAAACACAATTAAACATGCGAAAGAATTGAATAAAGTAGTCCAAGACCTAAAAGTGGAAGTAGAAACAATAAAGAAAACAAAAATGGAGGCAACATTGAAAATGGAAAACTTTTGCTTGAAACTATTTTACTGACTATTAGGATGGCAACTCCAGCTTGGTTTTTGGAACCATTTGCTTGGAAGACTTTTTTCCAGCCTTTTAGTCGAGGTAATGTCTGTCTTTGTTATTGAAGTGATTGGAGACTTTTGGGTATCCAGTCTGTTAGCTCATGTCTTATTAGGAAATAAAGATGCCAGCAATAACAACGGAATACAAGAGATAGAAGAGAGACTCTCAGGTGAAGAAGATATTGACACAACACTCAAAATTCAAAACATAAAAAAACTCCTAACTCAAAACATCCAGAGAATCCAGGACACAATGAAAAGACCAGATCTAAGAATAATAGGAACAGAGGAGAGTGAAGATTCCCAGGTTAAAGGACCCAAAAACATTTTCAACAAAATCATAGAAGCAAACTTCTCCAACCTAAAGAAAGACATGGCCATAAATATACATGAAGACTATAGAACACAAAATAAATTATGCCAGAAAAGAAAATCCTCTCCTCACATAACAATCAAAACACTAAATGCACAAAACAAAAAAAGAATATTAAAAGCTGTAAAGGAAAAAGGCCAAGTAAAATATAAACATAGACCTATCAAAATTACACCAAAATTCTCACCAGAGACCCTAAAAGCCAGAAGCACCAGGACAGAAATTCCAGCCCACACTACTATAACCCCACAAAACTCTCAATAATCACACATGGAGAAACCAAAGTACTCCAGGACAAAACCAAATTTAACACTATCTATCTACCAGTCTAGCTCTATGAAGGGATTCTAGAAAGAAAACTCCAACACAATGAGGGTACCTGCACCAAAGAGAAAATAAGATAGTAATCATCTTACAACAAAACCAAAAGGAAAGAACCACATACACATAAGGCCACGTGCTACAACAAAAATAACAGGAACGAAATATCATTCATCTTTTATCTCTCAATATCAAGGAACTCAATTTCCTAATAAGACATGAGCTAACAAACTGGATACCCAAAAGGCTCCAATATTTTGCTACATACAAAAAAACACACTTCAATAACAAAGACAGACATTACATAGACTAAAAGCTGGAAAAAAGTCTTCCAAGCAAATGGTTCCAAAAACCAAGCTGGAGTTGCCATCCTAATAGTCAATAAAATAGTTTCAAGCAAAAGTTATCAAGTGAGATGGGGAAGGAGACTTCATATTCATCAAAGGAAAAAACCCACCAAGAGAAAGTCTCAGTTCTGAACATCTATGCCCAAAAGGCAAGAGCACATTCATAATAGAAACATTTCTAAAGCTCTAAACAAACATTAAAATCTACTAAATAATAGTGGGAGTCTTCAACTCCCCACACTCACCAATGGACAGGACATTGAAACAAACTAAATAGAGACACAATGAAACTAATAGACATTATGAACCAAATGGATTTAACACATATATACATCTCATCCTAATAATATATTTATTTTCATTTTTTTACATGCAGACTACCAGTTAGACCAGCACCATTTATTGAAGATGCTTACTTATTTCCATTGTATATATATTTTTGATTCTTTGTCGAATATCAAATGTTCATAAATATGAGGTTTTATTTCTGGGTCTTCAATCTTATTTCATGGATCAACCTGTCTCTGTACCAATACCATGCAGTTTTTACCATTATTGCTCTGTAGTATAGCTTGAAGTCAGGGATGGTGATTCTCCAAGAAGTTCTTTTATTGTTAAGAATTGTTTTTGCTATCTTGGGTTTTTTGTTTTTCCAGATTAATGTAAGAATTTCTCATTCCATGTCTTTGAAGAATTGTGTTGGAATTTAGATGGGGACTGCATTGAATCTGCAGATTGATTTTGGTAGGATGGCCATTTTTACTATGTTAATCTTACCAATCCATGAGCATGGGAGATCTCTCCATTTTCTGAGGTCTTCTTTAATTTCTTTCTTGAAAGACCTGAAGTTGTTGTCATACAAATCTTTCACTTGTTTGGTTAGAGTCTCCCCAACATATTTTATATTATTTGTGACTATTGTGAAGGCTACTGTTTCCCTAATTACTTTCTCAGCCTTTTTATCATTTGTATAAAGGAAGGCTACTGATTTGTTTGAGTTAACTTTGCTGAATTTGTTTATCTGCTGTAGAAATTCTCTGGTAGAATTTTGGGGTCATTTATGTATATTATCATATCATCTGGAAATAGTGATACCTTGACTTCTTCTTTGCCAATTTGTATCCTCTTGATCTCCTTTTGTTGTCTTATTGTTCTAGATAGAACTTAGAGTACTATATATTGAATAGATATGGGAAAAGTGAGCAGCCTTGTTTTGTCCCTGATTTTCATGGGACTGCTTCAAGTATCTCTCTATTTCATTTCATATTTGCTGTTGGTTTGTACCAGTTTGCAATACCACCAGCAGTGGAGGAATTTACCTCTTTTTCCACATCCTTGCTATTGGTTTGCTGTATATTGTTTTTATTATGTTTAGTAATAAACATAGTTTTTATGGGCCTTGAATTCCTTATTTCTCTAATACTATTATCATGAAGGGGTATTTTGTCAAAGGCTTTTTCAGCATCTAATGAGATGATTATGTGTTTTTTTTTTTTCCCTTTGAGTTTGTTTGTATAGTAGATTCCATTGATAGATTTCCATATACTGAACCATCCCTGCATTTCTGGAATGCAGAAAAATGAAAACAGATCTATATTTGTCCCCTTTCACCAAGCTCAAGTCCAAGTGGATCAAGGACCTCAGCATAAAATCAGATACACTGAATCTAATAGGAGAGAAAGTGGGAAAGAGCCATTGGCACAGCGGAAATTATGATAAACAGAATACCAGTGGTACAGGCTCTCAGATTAAGAACTGATAAATGGGAACTCATGAAACTGAAAACCTTCAAAAAACCAAACAACCCAATCAAAATATGAGGATAGGACTAAACACAGGATTCACAACACAGGAATCCTGAATGGATGAGAGGCACCTAAAGAAAAGTTCAAAGTCTTTAGTCATCAGGGAAATGCAAATTAAAATGATCCTGAGATTCTACCTTACACCAATCAGAATGGCTAGGATCAAAAACTCAGGTGACAGCACATGCTGGTGGGATTGCAAATTGGTACCACCACTCTGGAAATC
The DNA here is from genome assembly GCA_019843815.1 of Montemys delectorum. Classification (NCBI taxonomy): domain Eukaryota; kingdom Metazoa; phylum Chordata; class Mammalia; order Rodentia; family Muridae; genus Montemys; species Montemys delectorum. Next base: position 9,862 of record JADRCD010184420.1, read on the forward strand.
AATCTGAGTTTTCCTCAGAAACTAGAAATAGAGCTACCTGAAGATGAGGCTATACCACTTTTGGGCATATACCCAAAAGATGCCCCACCATGCCACAGGGGCACATGTTCCACTATGTTTATAATGGCCTTATTGATGATATCCAAAAGATGGAAATAACCCGGATGTCACACAATGGAAGGACATAGTTAATGTGGTTCATTGACACAATGGAATACTATTCAGCTATTAAAAAACCAGGACATTGTAAGTTTTGCAGGCCAATGGATGGAAATAGAAAATAGTACCATCCTGATTGAGGTACCTCAGACCCAAAAGGACATGAAACGGTATGTACTCACTAATAAGTGGATATTAGTCAAAGAAGTACAGAATACCTAGGATATAGTCCATAGAACTCAAGAAGGTTAACAAGTGGAAGGACCCAAGTGAGGATGCCTCAATGCCATTTGTGAGGGAGAAGAATGCAATCACAGGGGACAGACAGAGGGAGGGACCTGGATAGGAGAGGAGACAAAAAGGGGAAAGGGGAAACATGATCAGGTATTGCAGTGTGTGGCAGGACAGGAGTGAAGCCCTGAGGGCCAGCAGAATGACTGGAAACAAGCAACCTGGTTAGATGGGAGGTGGGGGGACCCCTCTAGAATGTTCCAGAAACCAAGTAGGTGAGAGACTCTCAGGACTCAAAGGGAGGGACCTTAGATGAAATGTCCAACAATGGGAGAGAGGGAACTTAATAGAGTCCACCTCTATCAAAAAGACAGGGCATCAACTGGAGGGTTGGGGTTGCCATCCCACAGTGAAAATCTCTGACCCAGAAGTGTTCCTATCTCAAAGAACCATAGGGACAAAAATGGAAAAGGGCCTGAGGGAAAGGCGGTGCAGTGACAGGCACAAATTGGGATCCAACTCAAGGGGAGGTTCCAAGGCATTACACTATTACTGATGCTATGGTGTGCTTACAGACGGGAGCCTAGCATGGCTGCTCTCTAAGACACCTTAGAAGCAGCTGACTGAGACAGATGCAGATACTTACACCCAACCAATGGACTTTACTCAGGGATCCCTGTGGTTGAATTAGGGACAGGCTTGAAGAAGTTTAGGAGGAGAGCAGCCCCATAGGAAGACCTGCTGTCTCAACTAACCTGGACCCTGAGATATCTCAGATACTGAACCACCAGCCCACTAGCATGTACTAGCTGCGTTAAAATAGCATTTAGAGGCTGATGGTAGTGGTATAACCTTTAGTATTCGTACTTGGGAGGCAGAGGCATGTGACTATCTATGAGTTCAAGGCCATCCTGGTCTGCAGAGTGAGTTTCCGAACAATCCAGATACATTATTTGGTTCAAGTAATTTATTTGTGTCTACTATGTACACTGTTCTCAGAATTCATTTTGTCAATGAAATAAAGATCAGAGTTTTCCAAGAAAAAGAAAGAAAGAAAATAGGTATCCTATCAAGAAAAATCTACAGATTCAATGTAATCACAATAAAATACTAGGGCTATTCTCAACATAAGTAGGAAAATAAACAAACAAAAAACAAGAAAAAAAAAAAAAAACAACAGAAAAACAAACACCCCCCCCCCCCCAAACTCTCTTAAAACTCACCTGGAAGTGTAAAACACTCTACATGGTCCAAACAATTCTGAATAAAAAGTATTCTTCTGAAGGTATCATAATACCTGATTTCAAGTTATACTAAAGAGTCATAGTAATAATAACATGCTGCTGATGTAGAAACAGACACATAATCAATGCAAGATTAAAAAGAAATGGTGTAAATGTAAGTTCATGCTCTACAGACAAAGATGCCAAAAACATATTAGACAAGGCATCCTTAATAAACTATGTTGGGAAAACTGGATATTTACATGCAGAAGACTGAAACTAGACCCTGCTTTCTCACCTTGCTTGAGGGAGGGAAGGAAGGAAAGAAGAAAAAGAAGGAGAGGAAAAAAAAAATTGGAGAAGAGCACAGGAGAACACACAAGGATCAAGAAGCAGAAAAGATACTAAATACATAGATGCAAGGAAGGGCTTTGTAAAGATGATTCTGGTTACTCAGGAAATAATGTCAATAATCAACAAATGGGACCTCATATAATTAAAAATTTGCACATCAAAGGAAATTATTGAACAAAGAGATAATCTAAAGAATGGGAAAAGATTTTGTCTGCTA
>JADRCD010184422.1:0-25181 GCA_019843815.1 Montemys delectorum
TGGATGGCAGTGTGGTGGAGGGACGGAGCAGAACATCTGGAGCCCTGCTCTGGATGGCAGTGTGGTGGAGGGACGGAGCAGAACATCTGGAGCCCTGCTCTGGCTTCAGTGTTCGTTTTCATATCCATACATACACGGGCGTGTAGAATACATGCACATACACCCCCAAACTAGAAGACTGCAAACTGCCCGCATCCATATTGGAAGGGAGTTACATAAAGTAATGCAGATCCATAGTGCACTAAACCTTAATGAAACACGGGCTAGTAGAAAACTTTCTGTGCCAAAAAAGTAATAATGAAGATAAGACTTATATTTGCTTCTACTTGTATATAAATATCCAGGGCTATTGATGCTGCTAAGCTAGATGACCTCAGTTCATCCCTGAGACACACACGGTAGAAGGAAAGAACCAACCTGGCCGCCCCTCCTCCCACAGGCCATGGTACACACATACCCTGCCCCCTCTATAATTTTAAAAACTAGAAATTCTAAGCTAGGCCTGGTGGCATCAATTTGTAATCCCACAGGCTGAGGTGGGTGGTTACAGATTCAAAGCCAGTCTGCAAAATTAAAACACAACAAAACAAAACAAAACCCCTATTTCAAAATAAAAAAGCAAGCCAGCCACAGTGGCACACACCTGTTATATTCGCACTCGGGAGGTGGAGGCAGAGGATCAGGAATTCAACACCAGCCTCAAGTACATAGCAAGTTCAAAACCAAGTAAGGAGAGCTGGAGATGTAGTCCCATAATAGAGTGCTTCCTTACTACGTCTTAGCCCTAGGATCAATCTCAAGTACTACCAAAAAAGAAAAAAAAAAAAAAAAATCTAGTTGAATATGTGTCTAAGAGCCTAGTTACCAGAGCCTGCACGAGACGTCTCAGCAGGAGCCGCACTTGCTGTCAAGGCTCATCACTTGAGTTAGATACCCAGTCCCCAGAAGCTAGGTGGTAGAAAGAGAGAAAACCAACTCCCACCTCTGTATGCATACTCTGCACCTGTGCGCAAACACAGCCCACCCACCCCACCCCACCAATGTAAAAATAAACGGAAAAAAAAAAAAACCCAAACCAAGTTATAGGTCAACAAGATAGGTGAATGCTTCAGCCAAGCCTAATGACCTGAGTTCAATCATCCCTGGACCCACCTGGTGGGAGAGAACAGATTCCCACAAATTGTCTTCTGACCTCCACACACTGTAGCACACCTGTGCATACATTTTATATAATAAATGTAAAAACAAAAAACTGGTACTAGGCATTAGTTTTCCGTGCCATACCTAGTTCTGAAGAGCCACAGAAGGCCTCCCACGTCGGCCAGGTGCCCTAACACTGAGCTACAGCTTTCAGAAGAAACGTTTTGGGAAGAGCTAGGAGCTAAGGGGACTAGAAACACACGAGAGGGTGACTTTTGTCAATGGGATGCTTTTGCTGTTTTTAAAACTATGTAAATATATTACCTCTTCAAAGCAATTACATTAGAAAAGTTAAACTGTTCCGGGCTCACACTGTAACCTAGCACTCACTAGCAATACTGTTAAGAGTTCTAGGTCAGCCTGGGCTACAAGACCCTGCCTTAAATACAGAAGAACAAACTAACAAATGATTTTCCTACAGGACAGTAGAGACAAACAGTATTCTCAGAAGTTGGCATTGACAAAAACAAAAGATTAAAAAAACAAAACAACAACAACAACAAAACCCAAACTGGTGGTCAGGCAGTGGTGGTGCACACCTTTAATCCCAGCACTTAAGAGGCAGAGCCAGCCTGGTCTACCAAGCACGTTCTAAAACAGCCAAGGCTACACTGAGAAAATGCCTTGAAAAACAAACAAAAAAAACTCTGAGCTGGTGTGGAGGCCAGACACCTTTAATACTAGTACTCTGGAGGAAGAGGCAGGAGGAGATCTCTATGATTCAAAGCCTGCCTAATCTACATAGTGAGACCCTGTCTCTAAACAAAACAAAACAAAAAAGACCGTCACAAAAACTAGAGATAGGCTAATCAGGTCTAGTCATTAAAAACTAATGAAAGACATGTGTGGACAGAAGCACAAACAAACATATAATATATAGAAACCACAGATTCCTTACCAGACACAAGCTGGAAAGGGTTCCCACAGTTGGGTATGTCTGCATGATCAGGCAAAGGCTAAGAGAGAGATCATCCATCATTATTTGGGTTCAGGACAAGGACATTTCTAGAGAGACCTCTTATATTCTTCCTATAATTCATGAGCTACCAGGATATTAGACTCCTGTGTTGTTCTCTTCCTTATTTTCTTCCCAAAGTTGGTGAGAAACAAGCCACACCTCAAACATCACAAAGCCCCTTTCAACCCAAGTTTTATCGTCCCTGCCCCCTTCCTTTTGGCTGGGTTTTGAGCTGTTAGTGGGCTTTTCCAGTACAAGCACATTTCATACAACACAGAACACAGGTAAAATTGTAGCAACAAATAGCCTCCAGAAAAAGGGGAAGATGATGAAGAAGCAGAAATACTGGTCTTTACCAGACTGATGCTGAAGCGCGTGCATGTCAGCTCCCCCAGAGTCTGCTTCTGCAGCTGCTCAGTGATCAGTGTTATCATGTTTCTGCCCAGCACTTGACTTGAACACTTGGGAGCGATTGATGGATGTCTTCCCTGTCGTTCTTCTGGAGCTCACTCATGAGCCACCTTCTGCCACTGCAGCACCGTTCTAGCACCATTGGGACCTCCCTCTCCAGTCATGCCTGCTGCGCCTGCCAATTACAGAGGGGTCAGCCCCAAGTCACATTAGCGATGGAGAAGGCACGGCACACATACCACAGTGTCCCTATGCCAGGCCTCTGGCAGACATTGTTAATTGATCATAGCACTTTCCTGGTAAGCTTAAAGACAGCCTCAGAAACACTCTGAACTTGGCACTCTAGATATCCAGTAAAATAAACTAGAGTTGGCAAGCAAAGTGAAACCTACTTACCATTTCTAACCTGGCTTAAGTTCTGTTGTGTCTACCTAGAATATCACCTCCACTTAGAAAACGGCTCAAATGAGAGAGATGCCCAAATGGTTATTTCCATACTGAATTAACACAATATTCTCTTTATCTTACAGCCAGAAGCCAAGAAAGAAACCCTTCTCCTAAACCACAGGGGTTCAGTACAGAGAGAGGAGCAAGGGCTGGGCTTTCGGTTTCAGATCAGACTAAGGAGGGTTTTAAATGAACAACTGCTACATCACTATTTCCCAGTAGATGCTGCTAGCTATTCTCTCATCCAATGGGAATCAACAGTCAGTTAGTCAAGATAGTTCCGATCACAGTTCAACTCTATGGATATTAAAACAATTCTCGACTTCATCCAACCAAGTTTTTTTTTTTTCCATGATCCCACTTGAAGACCATGGACATAATTAACAAAGATCCTTCCTTATAGCTGAAGCAAGCTGATTTCTATCCAAGAGCAACTTCTAAACCCCACACAACTGCCTACCTAAGGGGCCTTGCTCAAAGGAAGTAGGGAGGGAGGTTAACAATGTCCTCTGTTCTGCCTCTTCCCATGAATGACCAACAGGCAAGACCAGAGTATGTGAAGCATTAACTGGTACAGAGGACAATCAAGCAAAAAAGCTAACGCTGGAGCAGACACTTGTAATCCCAGCCCTTGGGGGGGGGGGGGGGGGGGGGACGACGGACGACCACGACAGACGACCTAACAGTTCATGAAGGCCAGCCCAGAAGAAAAAAAGAAAAAACTGCCACCTTCACACCTACCTAGTCTTAATCCAATTTGCTCAGGCAATTTTGGCTAACCATATAACATTCCTGCTTACCCATATGTAAAATGGGTATGACGATCTTACCCTAATCACAGGAATGAGGCCACATGAAATATCAAAATAGCTTACCAACCGGCCTCAATAAAATAGCTCACACAGGCTGTTGTTTCTTTATCTCTCCCTCTGCTGTTCTTCAAAGTCTTGGTATCGTTAAGATGAAGAAAGCTATGTCCTAGCTTTGGCTGGACGACAAACTCCTTCATTTGCTCACTAAGGCGGAGCCTAAGGGTTTTTCTTCCTGTGACCTTTTAGAGAAGCCCACCCCCCTGCAAAATGAGGGTATCACTTGAGAGGAACATGACAGAGAAGAGCAAGGTTCCTTAGGATGTATATGGGGTTCTTTGGAAGAAAGGCGCAGCCGCCAATCATCACTGTAGTTAACTATCGTTTCCATGCATAATTATTACTACCATTCCGAACAAAGTTCCAGCTTCCTGAGGCCTCCCATCAGCTGCTTCCCCTGTATTCTTGGGGGGGGGGGGGGGGAGAAGCTAAGGCTTGAATCACTTCTGCTCCCATTTTAACTCTGCCCTCAAAAATGAACAAGACGGGAACCTACGTGGAGAATCTTACCCTAGAGAGACCCCAGGCTCCAAGCTGACCAGCCACGAGGAGCACGGAGTGAGGGGAAAAAAAAAAAAAAACTTCCAAGCTTTTCATGAGGCATTTGGACAAATATCAAACTCCCAGCCCTCTCTAGGAGCAGCTGAAGAGGGTGATTTTCTATTTTTCTGCATTTTAATTGTTGGGATGTGGCCACACACAGCGGTAATTGGAACAATGCAACTACTACCACGCAACTGATACTCTCAGCCTGAGTTTCCTAAAACAGGCCAGGCTGAGAGGGGCAACAGAACGGAAGCCATAAGGAATCAAACCAGGACACAAAAGAAGGCAGCCCAGCTCTGCAAGGGGCCTCCTCATTCTCGAGCAGACATTTAGAAAGTGTGAGAAGCCCTCTCTGGCCGCGGCCTTCCTTCTCTTCCATTTTGTGTATCTGAGGGGTAGACAGCTCTTAACATTTCACTAAACAAGTTAAAACTTCTCAGCTGAACGTTACTGGCACAAGGCTCAGCCCTTCACTGAGCAAGCAGGCCGCTCGGCCCTCCCAGTAACCCTACCAGGCCTAACTCTTAGCTCAAGATCTCCTCCACCACAACCCCCCTAGAATAACGACTAGACACCCCCCACACACCCTTTTTGGATGCAAGTAATCCCTGACACTTGTGTTTCAGGATACTTAGGTTGTGCTGAAACCTGGACAACCTAAGATCCAGTCAGGCCAGGGGAAAAGAAAGTCACAAATCCCCTGGGGGCATTCCCCCCAGGTCTCCGGGTCCCACACCTCTGGGAGAAACTAAAGGAAAACATAAGCGAGGCAGGGAGATGCAAGAAAGGGTAAATGGGTATGAGAATGCTCTTTTTCCATATGGTTCTGGTGAAGACAGGGGTGACAAGTGGGGTGCACCCATCCCCCCACCGCGACGAAAAAGCAAACGACTAGGCTCCCTCTAATCTTAAACCTCTCCCTCTGTTGCCCTGCCTGTCCCCGCGGGGTGGGGCATGGGGCATCTACTGCCCCCCCCCCCGGGGGGGGGACTCCAGGGTTTGCTCAGAGAGACTATCGCTCTCCTCTTTTCATTCTGGTTCCCCATCTGACCGCGGGAAGCGAACTCAGGACGCAGGGGATGGGGAGGGTCTGGGACATGCACTCCGCCACCCCCTCCCCCACCGGGTCCCGTGTTCTCCCGCCGAGACGGCCTGCGAGGCTCCGGCGCTCCAGCGGCTGGACTGGGGGAGGGGAGGGAGGGAGGGACGGTCGCGGTGCCCGCCCCGAGGCCCCAGCACCACCTGCCCTCCGCTACCTACCGCGGCTCCTACAGCTCCCTGGGCCGCGGCCGGAGCAGCTCTGAGCGCTCCGTTCGCCCCACGGTGCCCTTAAAAGGCGCTGGCAAGCACCAACCAGCCTTTGAGGAGAGTCGGGGGGATCGGGTCTATTCGCAGAGGCCCCCGGGACCTCCCGAAGAGGCCTGAGCCCTACGTGGTGTCTCCTTCCATCTTCTTCAGAATGTAGTGCCGTCGGAAAGGAGCCTAGAGCTGTGATCTGGGGACCGGATTGTGTCCTCACTAACTACTCACCCCCTCCAAAATAGCGTAGAAAGTGGACAGGCCCAGTTGGAAGCACATCACGAAGCCCGTAGGGGAAGCCATGTCGGATAAAGGTAAACAAAGCCATTGTCCACGCCTTCCATTACACCATCCTGCCAACTGAACTACCTGATTCAACTCAGACCACGAGACAATATTAGCCACAGTCTTCTCACCTGGTCTCCTGTCCCTTTCGACACAGCCATCGTTCTGTAAGCATCCCCCCACCTTCCCTCGGCAAGGACTGATCCTCGGCGTGAAGGCTGCTGGGAAATGTGGTCCAAGCGCCGGTCAGGGCCTGCTCTGAGTCCCCGGAGCCCCTCTTCTACCTGCCGGATCTGCTGGAGCTTTTATAAACCTGAGATTTATAACGATTGCGGAGCTGTGTCTCCTTGCTCTGTAATTTGTTCTCACCCAAAACACTTTGTAAAGCTGAGGCGGGCCCGAGGTGGTTCATTCCCTCCCTTCCCTATCCTCCTTACCGCCCCCCCCCCCAGCAGGATGAGGTAATGGGATTGTGATTATGACATCATAGGTGGTTCAGTTGCGGGGTGTATGGGGGGGTGGTGGAGCAAGATGGGTATGGCTGGACCACTTAAGACAGAGGGAGGGAGGAAGTGGACATATGAGGAAACGATGTCAACAGTACTGTATTTCTTCTTCAGGAACTGGAAACCTCCTTTTTATTAAGTCTGCACCACTCTTACCAACACCCACCTCAACCAAAGTTTTAATTCCTTTTTCAATAGACTGAATGTTGATGTAAGTAGGGAAGAAAGCCCATAGAGGTTCCTGGCTCTTCTGTTGTAAATTGGAGGTCTTAGCTGAGAAAAAAGTTTTCAATAAATGCTTTCATGCTCAGATTATAAAGAGTTTCAGATTCCATTTTTAATCGGTTAGAAAGTGATAATTCCAGCCATTTCATCATTACAGTTGTAGCAGCAAATCCCTAAAAATCAAATGTTTACTCTGAGTATTCTGAGTTCCCCCTCATCTGGGATAGGTGAACAGCAGTAGACTTGGTGATGGAGATCTTCATCTTCGAGCTGGGGAGGGGAGGAATCCGGAACCTTCAAGTATGCAAACTGAAAAAGAAGAATTTAAAAAAGTATTAAAAAGTTGAGGTGGCAGGCAGTGGGGGCGCACGCCTTTAATCGCAGCACTTGGGAGGCAGAGGCAGGCGGATTTCTGAGTTCGAGGCCAGCCTGGTCTACAGAGTGAGTTCCAGGACAGCCAGGGCTACACAGAGAAACCCTGTCTGGGGTGGGGGTGGGGTAGTTGAGGTGGGAAGTCAGGAACAGTGGTACACGTTTAAAATTCTGGTACTTAGGACGCCAAGGCAAGAAGGACCGCCTCCGCTTCCAGGCCAGCCTGTCAGCATTTCAACTGCCAAGGCCAGGCAAGGGTTACATAGTGAAACCTAAAAAAGGTAAATAAATAAAGGTGTGTGGGGGTTGATTTTGCATTGCACGTTTTCCTTTGACAAAGAGTAATGGAGACATGGCTTCCTGCAACTGCACTGTGCTACACACTCCGCTTGTTTATTTTTGAGACAGGGTCTCGTGTAGCTCTGGCTGCTTTCAATTTTATTGTGTAGCTAAAGATGTCCTTAAGCTCTGTTCTTCCTGCCTCAGCTCCCTAGGTGCTGGGATTACAGACATGAATTGCCATGTCTAGTTGCACTATATACTTTAAGGAAACATATATTCCTGTTTTCCTTTCAACCACCAAATGGAAACTGTCAACAACAAAGCCCCTGAAAGGTTAAATGACTGCCCAAGTGGTAGGTAAAGTTATATCAAAATTGGAGACTCTTAACCCCTTGTTTTGTTTTGTTTCTCTTTGGTTTGAGACAGGGTCTCGTGTGAACCCTGGCTGTCCAGAAATGTACTATATAGAGCAGGCTAGCCTCCTGTTAACTGAGCTCCTGACTCTGCCTCCCCAAGTGCTGAGATTATGGGCATGGACCACCTTGTTCCCTTTTTATTACTAACCATGCTTACTAAAGTTAAATGGTTGTGTGAAAGTTTAAGTTGGCACTGCCTTATTTGCACGACACTGAAAGAACCTGAGTCAGGCTTTTTGGTTCAAAATTATAATCCCAACACTTGAGACCCTGAAGGAGGCTTGCCATGAACCCAAGGCCACCCTGGGCTACAGAGTTAAGGTTAAGGTGCTATCTTACCCCCTTACTGCCACCACCAAAAATGATAAAATAAAAATAAAAAAGGAAAGAAAGAAGAGTAGAGAAAGGGAGGAAGAAGGAAGGGAGAAAGGAAAGGAGGGCAAGTAATTGATGTAGCTCACTACTGCAAGAGAAAACTATGACAAGTCATGGATGAGGCCCCATCTCAGAGGCCCCACGGTTTCCTCTGTGTGTGATCTTTACGTGTATGTGATCTTGGCCTACTGTACAGTACAACACTGCCCATATTTATGCCGCTCTTGATTTTCAAGGAAGTTTTGGATTGCTTTGCTTTTTTCTTTGTTTGTTTGCAGGTTTTGTGTTTGTTTGGCAAGTGGATCTCATATAGCTAGCACTGTTGGCTTTAAAATCCTGATTCTACACTTGGGAGGCAGAGGCAGGCGGATTTCTGAGTTTGAGGCCAGCCTGGTCTACAGAGTGAGTTCCAGGACAGCCAGGACTATACAGAGAAACCCTGTCTCGGAAAAAAAAAAAAAAAAAAAAAAAAAATCCTGATTCTACTGTTAATTTCTGTAATAAACTCTTGCTTTAATGTTTTATAAAAATTGGCTTTAAATGGCATAAATAAAACTCCTGCTCTTCTTGCTTTCACCTTCCCAGTACGGAGCTCACCACCATGCCCAATCCCTTCATCTGTGGTGACGAGAGATTAGACCCAGGGAGGCCGTATAGCTCCAGCCCCATCTCCTTTGGACTATATCTTATTTATGCCCTCAAAGGTCAAACCCCATCTATTTTCCTGATCCAGTGATTTTCAGCAGATGACACTACCTGGGCCTCTTTCTTGCCTCTGCCCCAGTTCTCTGAGGATTCTGGGTCCTGGGGCCAGTTATCCAGGAGGTCGTCTAAAGGAGTAGAATCCTCTGAGTTTAGCAAGTTCTTTGTTGCCATCCTAGAGGGGCAGCAGGATGAGAGAACACACACTCATATACCGCTCCCACACCCCACCCAATCACACAACCGAAAATCTCTGCACAGCGGACAAAGTAGAGCTTAGACCGAACACCACTCATAGGAGCCAGATTAGTGAACACACCCCTCAGCCTGTCTGTCATGGAGAGGCTGGCTTGGGGGGTCCCAGGTGTGCAGGGCTCTTCTCCATTGCCTGATCTGGGCATCCCAGGATCGGCGGCTGTACCTCCTGTTTTTGTTTGGTGTTTGAGGGTGAAAACCCGGCTGTCGCTGTGCCCTGACAATGACAAATACGGGTCAGATTGAAGTCAAAGTGAATCAAGAAGCCTAGACAGGATTATCCAAGGACAGGATGATGCTCCAATCCCACAAATACAGTGAAGTCAGGCCTGGTGGCACATAGCTAGCATCCTGAAATGTTAGCCCTCAGAGGTGGAGGCAGGAGGAACAGAAGTTCAATGTCATACTTTTTTGTTGTTGTTTTGGTTTGGTTTGGTTTGGTTTTTGGTTTTTCGAGACAGGGTTTCTCTGTATAGCCCTGGCTATCCTGGAACTCACTCTGTAGACCAGGCTGGCCTTGAACTCAGAAATCCACCTGTCTCTGCCTCCTAAGTGCTGGGATTAAAGGCTTGCGCCACCACTGCCCGGCTCAATATCATTCTTGACTGCATAGAGTTTGAGGCCAGCTGAGGCTACATGAGTCTCTCTGATAGACACAGAAGGAGAGGGAGGGAGGGAAGGGCTGGAGAATAATGTTCCCTTGTAGTGCTCACTCCAGCAGCAATTGTAATGGTACAGAAACTTACACACTGGCCCTAGAGTAAAGATGATATCCAACTTTTGATACATTGTGTGTGTGTGTGTGTGTGTGTGTGTGTGTCGAACATGAAAATAGAACTACAGAGGAAGATGAGGTGAGAGGTCTGAAGGGAGCAGTGAGGAGAGAGTAAGAGAATATTGGAACATATGGAAAACAGAAGAGGGGGGTTGAGATGGCTCAGAGGACCTGGATTTGATGCTCAGCACCCACATGATAGCTCACAACTTTCTGCAGTTCCAGTTCCAGGGAATCTGATATCCTCTTCTGGCCTCCACAGCATGCATGTGGTGTACAGACATGCATGCAGGGAAAACATAAATGCATAATAAAAGCTTTAAAAAGTTAAATGAACAAATAATAGTGAAGTACATTCATATAATGAAGGCATCCCAATGAAACCATTCCTTTGTACAGTAACAAAGAAAATAATAAGAGAAGGTATGTGGGGGACAGCCAGATGGCTTAGGAGGTAAAAAAACAAAACAAAACAAAAAAACACTTGCGGCCGGACAGTGGTGGCGCACGACTTTAATCCCAGCACTTGGGAGGCAGAGGCAGGTGGATTTCTGAGATGAGGCCAGCCTGGTCTACAGAGTGAGTTCCAGGAAACCTAGGGCTATACAGAAACAGAGCTAGCCCTGTCTCGAAAAACCACAAACAAACAAACAAACGAACAAAAAAGAAAACACTTGCTAGGAGGGCCCGATGACCACGTTTGATCCCTAGAAGAGCCTATTCTGAAAGTAAAGACCCTCAGACTTCTACAAGCACATCTGCACTCGCACAACACACACATTAAATGATTAAAAAAAACAAAAAAAAGGAACAGAGCAAAAACTTTAGGGGTAAAAAAAAAAAAAAACCATGGACAAGCTTTGAAAGCCTTCTGGGAAAATACTTGTGAGAAATCTCATTTCTTGGGGACTAGACGGCAGGAGAATCAGTCCCTGTATGCCTCAGTTTCTGATACCTTTCAACACTTGACAATGAGCTACAGCCATGTGGTTGGCGTCCTTGTGACTACCTACAACTGCACTCACCTGGGGACCTGCTGCAGAAAGTTCTGGTACCCAGGTGTGCACTTGCCGTAATCTATCTGCTTCTGCCGCCGCCGCAGGACCACTTCATCTGTCTCAGCTTCCCACCTGCAGGGAAGTACACATGGCTCCTCGAAAAGTATGACTAGAGCCATCAAAGCATAATAAACTCCTCTCACGCTACCTCAGACCCCAGCCTTGTTTCCCAACTTACCTGGCATGACAAGGCTCTGTGGTGACTTCCACACTTACCATCTCTACCCTAGGGAACGAAGACATTTCACACACCTCCGTTCTGGGGAAGCGGTTTCTGCAACTAAAAGGGAGATTAATAAAGAAACAGGAGGCTGGCGAGATGGCTCAGTGGGTAAAAGCATTGACAGCTCTTCCGAAGGTCCTGAGTTCAAATCCCACCAACCACATGGTGGCTCATAACCACCTGTAATGAGATCGGACACCGTCTTCTGGTGCATCTGAAGACAGCTACAGTGTACTTATTCAAAATAATAAGTAAATCTTTGGGCCTGTACGAGCAGAGGTCCTAAATACAATGCCCAACAACCACATGAAAGGCTCCCAACCATCTGTACAGCTACAGTTTATTCATATACATAAAATAAAATAAATCTTTAAGAAAAAAATAGAAACAGGCTGAATATGCTACATTTTTCAGCCATGCTCCTCAGAGCAGGTAAAGCTTATGGGGTTTTGTTGGTTTTTCAGACAGGGTCTTCCTCATAGCCTTGACTAGTGGTCTGAAACAAACTAGTCTCTAAACTATGGCGATTTTACGCCAGCCTCCCAAGCTCTCAGATTACAGAAGTGAGCCAAGTCCAGCTTCTTTTCCTTTTCATATGTGTGTGCTGTGTAGGTCTGTTTACATGTATAGGTGCATGTGTGTGCTTGTGCGTTAGATCAGGTGTCTTAATCTTCACCTGGTATATTGACATAAAGTCTCCCACTTGCTCCCAGAGCTCCCAGATTTGGCTAGTCTAAATAGCCAGCTTGTTCCAGGTGGTGGCGCACGCCTTTAATCCTAGCACTTGGGAGGCAGAGACAGGTGGATTTCTGAGTTCGAGGCCAGCCTGGTCTACAGAGTGAGTTCCAGGACAGCCAGGGCTACACAGAGAAACCCTGTCTCGAAAAACAAACAAACAAACAAACAAAAATTGCTTTGTTTGTGAGACAGGGTTTTGCTAGGTAGCCCAGGTGGCATTGAATTTGTGATTCTCCTGCCTTAGCTGCAAGCTCTCACCACCAAGTTCCCACCATTTTCTTTGATACTGGGTCTTGTTATGTGGCTAAGACTGGTAGTTATCCTTCCTCAGCCTCTGCAATGCTGGGATTACAAGTGGGTGTTTCCATACTCAGCATAAACAAATTTAGTTATGAAAAATGTCAACGTTAGTGTGGTAACACATACCTGTGATCCCAGAATTTAGATGGTTAGGACAAGAGAATCATGAGTTTGAGGCTAACTCAGGTTATAGAACAAGACCCTGGCTCAACTAACCATGGAAGGAAGGAAGGATGAAAGGGAGGGAGAGAGGGAGGCTGAGGAGATGGTTGTACAGTTGAATGTACTGGTTGCTCTTCCCAAGGGTCTGGAACTAATTTCCAGCACTCACATGGCAGCTCATAACTGCCTGTAACTCCAGTTTTAAGGGATTCCCACACTTTCACACAAACATTCATGCAGGTAAAACATGAATGCATGTGAAATACAAATAAAATATTTAAAAAAAAGAAAAGAAAAAAATCAAATGTATTCTGAAGTAGAGTATAGGAAACTGGGTGGGCGTGGCATCATACTCCTGTAATCCCAGACTTCAAGAAGCTGAGGGATTTCAAGCTGAAGACAAGTTGAGGCTAAACAGTGAGACCATTCTCAAAACACACAAAAAAGTATGCTTTGCTACTCAAGACTATGGTCCTGGGACCAAAGACACCATCCTCAACTGATAATTGCTTACAAATGTAGAATTTTACGTCCAAACCTAGACCTACTGAAACAGAGTCCACGTCTTTTCAAGATCTCCAGGTGGTTCGTATGTACATTAATTAAAAGTTCCCATAGAACCAGCACCTCACACTCATGGCCAATTACTTCATTTACACTCACACTCCAAAGTTTTGGAGAAAAAAAAATACCAACACTAAGAAGTTCTTGGATTTACGGGCTGAGAAACTGTCCAATTTGGGCGGCTCAAAACTGCCAGTAACAATTCGATCATCAATAGGAGGAAAGGACCTCGGTCTTGTGAAGGTTTTGTGCCCCAGAGTAGGGGAATGCCAGGGCCAATAAGTGGGAGAGGGTGGGGTGACAGGCATGGGGAGGGTGGGAGGCAAAAGGGGTTTGTTCTTGTTGTTTTTGTTTGTTTGTTTGTTTTGGAGGGGAACCTGGGAAAGGGAAAATTTACATGTAAATAAAGAAAATATCTAATTAAAAAAAAAAAAAAAAACTGCCAGTAACTCCAGCTCTAAGGGATTGCCTCTGGCCTTCCAAATGGCACAAATGCTCATACACATATACACATAATTAGAAAAATTAGAAATAAATCTTCTACACGATAGAGCTTGTCTAGTGTGCTCTGGATTCCATTCCTACCACCACCACTACTACTAGTATACTCGCCTCGTTCTCCTCCTCCTTCAAGCAGGGTCTCACTCTAGCCCACAGCGATCTGGAACTCACTCTGTGGTGCAGGCTGTCCTCAAACTCACGGCGACCCTTTTATCTCAGTCTTCCAAGTGCGGGGATTATAGGCATGAAACCCTCCTGTCATAAAGAAAAGGTCAAAAGATTCCGTTCCTCTACTCTCCCTGAAAAAGAATTTCTATCCAGAAAACCTCTTGGAAGGGGCCAGTGACTGCTCAGCATCGATACACACCTGTCATGCTCCAACCACTGGCACACCGCGCTCGATTTCCAGCCGAAAGGAAACAAAACTCAAGAGGAACAACGCGAGAAAGAAGCAAGGAGAAGTGAATACTTCACTAAAAAACAGTTCTTCAGGAAAGTCAATGTTAGCAGGGTTCAATTTAAATCTCCCGGGGTTGTTGGGGCGGAGAGAATTGAGTCCAGGAAGGGTATGGCGATTGGCCAGAGGGAGAGCCAATGTGCATCAGGCTCTCTGGGTGGCGGAACGACCAAGTGGACTAGGTACGCGTCTAGCGATTGGTTAGGGGGCGGGGGTCAGGTTCAGTGATTGGCTGACGCTGCTACCAGGAGAGCGCTGATAGGTTGTTGAGAGAGCGGAAGGTTTGAATGGTCAGGCGTCTGGCTGTTGGGTTTGCTGCCGGGCCATTTCCAGAGAGGTGCAGCAAAGCTTAACTTCGGGCCACGTAGTTGCAATTCTAACCCGAGCCTCTTCTGTTCCTCAGATTCCTTGTCCTTCGGTGGAGTCTTCGCTTCCGTCCTGCAGGAGTGGTTTTTTTTTTTCTCTCTCTCTCTCACAAAATTCAAGTCGGCCTTTAAACTTAAGGTAAGCCGGGAGCTGTGTCCTTCCTGGAATCTCGGATACCCGATTGTCCCAGCAGGGTTCCTTCGGGGCCGGAGGTCCGCATAGCCTTCTCTTGTTTGTTAGATCCGTTTCTTCTGGTGAAGAGTGTGAAACTGCGTGGTCCGGATCAAGCCAGTCTTCTTTTTGTTCCACCTTTGAAGTCCTGAGCTTGACTGACGTCTGTAAGTTTTCGACCTAAGCCGCTGCATTGTAACAGTCCAGGAGGTTATGCGGGGATCCTACGGAGATGCTCCTCCATCCGGGCTCAGCCAGGCACTGGGAAGGGTGGAGAGACTGGAGTTGTTGAATATCTGGAGTATTCTTCTCTTAGACAGCCCCGCCTCCCTCCGTGAAGACTCAGAAGCTATGTCGACAGGACCTTTTCCACCTGCCCATGAAGAGGGAAGTTTTGTTTCAGCACCCAGTTTTAGGTCCAAACAAAGAAAGTTGTTACACCTACTTTTGGAGAGAAACACTTCGTTTACCATACGTTCAGATTCCCCTGAATCCTCGGGAGACAAACTCCATGACTCTGCAAACCTAAGCATTCTGTCGGGGTAAGTTTATTTTTTAAAAAGATTTATTGTTAATTTGGGGCGGGGGTGTATGATTGTGAACTACCTGAAGTGGGGGCTGGGTGGGTAGTAACCTAAGTGCAGTCTTCTAGAAGAACAGCAAGTTCTTAATCATAGAGCCATCTCTCCCGTCTGTAAATTAATTTTTATTTTTACACCTTATCTTTGATTTTATGAACAAGTTTATTTGCTGAATTATCCCGTTTCAAGGTGCAGGGTTTGAGTCTCAACTATGGCCTTGAACTATATGACCGCTAAGTCTTCAGCTTCCTTTCTATGTTTAAAAAAAAAAAATCTTTTTCTAAATAGGGCTTGGTGGAGTATGTTTGTGATCTCACCATTCTGGAGGCTGAGACAAGGGTGATCAACAGGTTCAAGGCCAGCCTGGGCTACTGGTGAATTCCAGGACAACTTATAGGCTATAGTGTGAGACCTATTGCAAATAGACAAATAACAAGAAGAAAAAAATTAATTTTCTTTCTTACCAGGAATGCTCTTTTCCTGTAATGTCAGAATCGATGGGCTGTCTAGGAAAAATTCTTAAGAACTCTATTAGTGTGTTATATGAGTTGTCACTTTGTATTAGTGTTAATGATGTACTTTAAATTCTGGTCATGCTGTCTTTACACCTCATTAGCAAACAAATATTTGAGAAGGAGTAGAGATTCCAGGGAGAAATTGAGTTTATGTGTTCAGGGTGAACAGGTTAGGCAACTGGGCGTTAAGATCCTATTCACTGGGCAAGTAAGATGTAAAGGCACCTGTCACGAAACCTGATGTCTTGAGTTAGGTCCCCTGTCCATTGCAATCACTGTTCGGACCTTCACACACAAGTATGTGTACACACACAATAAATAGAATGTAGTAAAAGTTCTTAAAAGTGATCTCTTTAGATTCTCATTAAATAAATCCTATCTCAGTATGTTAGTGAAAAGAAAACGAGGCTCACATTATTGAAAGAGAGAAAAAGTGGAGGGTTCTTCTCAACCCAGTCTGAGCTGATTTGTTTGGATACTGTTTAATTTTTTTGTGATAGTAATTGAGAGAGATTCAAATAAAGGCCTGATCTCTACCTTTTAAGGATAGTATGCCCTAATGGGAATCTTGCTATATTTTTATGTCTCAACAGAGGAACCCCAAAATGTTGCCTTGATCTTTCGAATCTTAGCAATGGAGAGATATCTGCTTCTCAGCTTACTACTTCTGCTGACCTTGAGGAAAATGGTAGGGGTATAGTCTTTAAAAGAAAACCTAACTTTTAACCTAAACATTTATATTTATTAATTTTTTTTATGTGTATAATTGTTTTGCATCATGTGTGTGTATGTGCCCTATGTGTGTGTGCCTGGTGCCCTCAGAAGCCAGAAGAAGTAGATCCTTTGGAACTGGAATTACAGATTATTATGAGCTACCATGGGATGCTGGATATTGGATGTGCAGCTGTCATGTGGATGCTAGGGTTTTTGGAAGAACAGCAAGTACACTTAACTGCTAAACCATCTCTTGGGCTAGAGAAATGGCTCCGCCTTTAAAGCTAAGGCTTACAACTTAAGGAAAAATAACTTTTTGCTTTGTTTTGTTTTGTTTTGTTTTTTTCTTTGAGACAGGGTTTCTCTGTATAGCCCTGGCTGTCCTGGAACTCACTCTGTAGACCAGGCTGGCCTTGAACTCAGAAATCCGCCTGCCTCTCCCTCCCAAATGCTAGGATTAAAGGCGTGCGCCACCACCGCCCGGCGGAAAAATAACTTTTCAGAGAGAGGATATGGTAATAGGATAGAAATGGAAGATGGTAAAAGTAGGAAAATACTACATAAAACCTGGTATGTTAACTTATGTAAATCCAGCACTTGGGAGGCCGAGGCCAGCCAGAGTTACAGAGGGATTACTAGACTAGTCAGGGCTACCACATACCAAAACCCTCAGAGAACACTGCCTAAAGTGGGAGTTTTGAGGTAAGATAATTTTTTTAGTTAAATGATGAGTAGGAAGAGGAAAATAACAGTAATAGAAGTTGCTCTCTGCATTAGAAAACTTCAAGAAGGAATGTATTTTGTTGACTGGGTAATGTTGGGGATGAAAGGAAAGTTTGTATTATTTATCATTATCATTATTGCTATATCCCAATTTAATCTCAAAACAAGCAAAGAAGCGGGCATAAAAAAATACAAGACCCTACATTCAATCCTTGGTACCCTCCATACATCAAAGAAAAAAATCCTTTGTTAATTGCACGGGCATGCTCCAGCATGTGTGTTGCCAACACTGATTCTTAGGTGGGTTTTTTTCCTTTGCCTGAAATAAAAAAAAGCTTTGCTAATAAACCATTCGGGTGTTTGCTCTAATTTCAGATTTCCCAGGTAACCAGTTTCTTTTCTGTTTGACTTCTTGGGGAGGTGAAAAGTTGGGAAGCTACTCATGTAGCTTCAAACTCATTGTGTAGCCTTTGAACTTCTGATCTACCCTAATTTTACCTTGAAAGTGCTGGGATTACAGCTATATTTGTGCCACCATGACTAGCTTTCCTTTTTTTTAAAGGCTTATTTATTTTTACATGTATACTGCAAATATACTTAATGTGTTCTGGGGCCTGAAGAGGCTGGAAGAAGGTGCCAGATCCCTTGGACCTAGAGTTAAAAATGGTAGGGGAGCACCACATGGATGCTGGAAACCAAACCTCCGTCCTCTGAAAGAGCAGTAAGTGCTCTCAACCTCTGAGCCATCTCTCTGGTTCAGTTAATGTTTTTTTAAAAATTATTTATTAGCTGTGGTGGTGTATTCTTTTAATCCCAGCACTCTGGAGGCAGAGGCAGACAGATCTCTGAGTTCAAGGCCAGCCTGGTTTATCAGAGCTACACAGAGTCTTGAAAAATAAAACAACAAAAAAAATTATTATTAATGTGTATTTGGATGGTGGTGGTCATTGGGTAACAAACTATGGGAAAATAGTGTGTGCCACCATGGTTTTATACAGAGGTAAGGATTGAACTCAGGGTTTTATGTATGCTGGGCAAAAACTACCAAGTAAGCTATATCCCCAGCCTGTGATTCTTCATATCTGGTTGCAGGTTCCTTGGATTCATCAGGACCTCAGGATGTACAGTTAACTGGCAAGTAAGTTCTGCTGTTAAATGGTCTGTATGCTGTGGCCTTTCTGTATTAATCATGGGGATGTTATCCTATGTGGACTCTGCACTCTATAAAGTATTTTACTTCGGATGTTAGTGGGTTTAGAGATTCTGACTTGACAGCTTTTAAGTTTTCCTGTTCTAAATAGTGTTGTGAAATCCAGGCTACTTTAAACCAGCATACATGGAGGTATTTTGTTTTTACATGGAGAGAAATAGTGCATGCACTCACGTTAAGGCTTCTCTTTGCTGTATTTTAGTGGCTAAGGATACAGGGTAGGAAATGAGACTGTCTGGATTCTGGTGGCTTACTACTTCACTAGCAGGGACCCGTAGCTTCTTGGTTCATTGGATTGTACTTTATTCATATGAGGTAACAAAAGCACTTATTAAGAACAGCTATTGTGCTGGGCTGTGGTGGCGCACGCCTTTAATCCTAGCACTTGGGAGGCAGAGGCAGGCAGATTTCTGAGTTCGAGGCCAGCCTAGTCTACAGAGTGAGTTCCAGGACAGCCAGGGCTACACAGAGAAACTCTGTCTTGGGAAAAAAACAAAACAAAACAGCTTTTGCAAAGATTAAATAAAAATGAGAGGCTGGGTTATATGAGACATTGTCTCAAACAAAACAAAACACCACCCAAACCAAAAATAAAATCATACTCTAACCAGAACAAGGTAATATGGTTTACAGTTGTAATCCAGGACTCAAGTGGGAGAGGCATGAGAAGCAGAAGGTCAAGGCCAGCCTGGGCTGTGTGAGACCCTGTCTTAACACCACCTCCCACTTCTATCCCCACCCCACCAAAAAAAAAAAGAAGAAAAACAAAACCTGGATCTAGCACATAACAAACATTTTGTTGTTACAATTATTGTGGAGAATCTCTTCTGGAGATTCTAAAATAGTTAGCCATGGGCTATGCATAGAGTTAATACTGATTCAAATCCAATTCTTTCAAACCTTACATAGCCTATTTTGTATAGACTAGGTAGAAATTTGGGAGGGAAGAAGAAATTTAAAAAAAAAAAAAAATGTAGCCAGGCGGTGGTGGCTCACGCCTTTAAACCCAACACTTGGGAGGCAGAGGCAGGTGGATTTCTGAGTTCGAGGCCAGTCTGGTCTACAGAGTGAGTTCCAGGACAGTCAGGACTACACAGAAAAACCCTGTCTCGAAAAAACCAAAAAAAAAAAAAAGTTAGCCAGGAGTGGGAGGTGCCCTTTGGTGGCAGAATGTTTACCTGTCTTGTACAAGGCCCTAGGTTCCATTCCTAGCACTAAAACTTGAACAAAAGATGTAAGACAAACTCCCCTTTGGTGAATGTTTATCTTGTATACTTATGCTAGTGAATTGAGGGCCTGTGAAACCCCAGGACACCACAAAGTCTTGGATATATAATCCCCCCAAATATTGTTGGAAGAAGACACATAGAATCACAAAGACTGGGACCCCTTGAACAGAAGAAACTGGGGTACCCCAACTACTGAAGAACCAGCGTGAATATTAGCTGACTAGTACTTGTTTTTGTTTTAATCTTCAGGGATTTTCACCAGGACCTTATGAAAGGCATCCCAGTAAGTTGACCTCCTTCCCACCCTCTCCTTTTTTTCTCTTTTGTCTTTCTGTTGAGAGAGGGCCTCACTGTGTTTGGCTAGCTGGGCTGGATCAGCCTTTGAGCACTGAGACTGAAGGCATGTGTCACCAAGCCTAGATTTTCCTTCTTGACTTTGGTTTGTCTCTCAGGTGGGCAGCAGAGGGCTCCACACAGCCATGTGGCTGCGGTTGTTGGATCTTCCTGTAGACAATGTCTTTTAGGTACAGCTTCTTTGTAGTACTCCAAATGCTTTGGATCGTGGCCGCAGAAAGAAGGATGCAAAGCATAGCACATCTGAACATGAAGGAAATGTGAGTATTGCTTCCTGAACCGTGAACTGCCAGCTAAGTTCAGTGTGCTGGTATAGATCTCAAGTCGCTGCTACTGTCTTGTAAATAACTGTTTGGGGGTCATCATACTGGTATGAGTGCAGGTTCCCGTAATGGACTGCTGGAAGTCAAGTTTTGCCTTTCCGCATGGGTCCAAGGATGGAATTCAGGTCATTAGGCTTCTTTCCCAGCAAGCCCTGTTTCCCACTGAGCCATCCTGCTAGCCCTAAATAATTTTGCTTTGTAAGAACATACATAACATGTCTTACTCCTGCTTCTCTCTCTTGCCTCTTGCCCCTTTGTTCCCCCTCTCTCCCCATTCCCTTCCCCCCTCTCTCCACATGGTCATGGCTGGCCCCTACTTCTCTACTCTCTCCTTCTCTCTGCCTTTCTCTGACTCTGCTACCCTCTTAACTCTCCTCCCCATGCCCTAAATAAACTCTATTCTATACTATTAAAAAGAAAAGAACATACATAACATAATTTGTTCATAAATTCTGTGGGATGCCAGGCGGTAGTGGTACACGCATTTAATCCCAGCACTTGGGAGGCAGAGGCAGGGGATTTCTGAGTTTGAGGCCAGCCTGGTCTACAGAGTGAGTTCCAGGACAGCCAGGGCTACACAGAGAAACCTTTTCTCAAAAAAAAACAAAAAAACAAAAAAACAAAAACAAAACAAAACAAAAAAAGCAAAGAACAATTCTTTAGGGTATTTTTTTGTAGTTTTATTGCTAAGGATTGGTGTGGTCATCATTCAACAGCCCTTTCAGATGACTGAGGCATACCCTTGCCTTGTCTTGTATTCCTGAGGGTGGAACAGTGTACAGCCCTGGTGCATGCCAGGCAGGGAGCCTATAGCTCACTTTTTGTGTGTTGTTTTTAAGACAGAGTCCATGGGGCTGGAAAGATGGCTCAGCAGTTAAGAGCACTGACTGCTCTTCTAGAAGACCTGGGTTCAATTCCCAGCAACCACATGACAACTCAAAACTGTCTGTAATTCACAACCTCACATAGGCATACATGCAGGCAAAACATCAGTTTACATTAAATAACAATAAATAAGTTAAAAAATAATACAAGGCCAAGTTATCCAGGCTTCCCAAGTGGCTAGGATTACAGATCTGCACCAGCAGGCTAAACTAAACTTTGGTCTTTCATTCTTCCAGTATTAGGGATGTCATGAAAGACCTCAGGTATCCTGAGCAAACACTCTGTCACTGGACAGTTACCTTCAATGTCTGGCCTCCTTTGGCTTTTTATTTTGAGACATAATTTCATTAAGTTATGACCTTGAACTTGAGGCCCTGCTTCAGCCTCTTAGGTGGGATTAGATGTGTACTAGCAGGTCCATATTAATTTTTTCTGATTTCTCCTTAGTCAAACTTTTTTGACACTATCTTAAGGAAGCTTTGGTCCTTTTTATATAAGCCTTACTGTCCCAAGTTGAAAGTGCTCTTTCCTGAACTGCCCACCCACTATGGTGATTCTTAAATCCGTCCACCCAAACTGCTTTTCTAGCCATGTTCTCTGTCTTCTGTCCTTCTCCTAGATCAGTACACATGCTATAGTGGATGTTCTATTCTCTTTTCTTTCAGACTCATTTATTTTTATTTTATGTGTGTGAGTGTTTTGCCTGTGTGTCTGTCTCTGCACCCCATTAGTGCAGTGCCCACAGAGCTGGAGAGGATCATTGGATTTTCTGGAACTGGAAGTGCAGGTGTTGTTGGGTGCTGGGAATTGAACCTGGGTCCTCTCTAAAAACAACATGTGCTCTTAACTGCTGAGCCCTCTCTAGCCCCAACTATGCTTTTATTCTTTCCTTAAACTAGAGACAGTATGCCTGGTTTAGGTGTTTATAGTCAACTTTTAAAAAATGACTACTACCTCCGCCGTTTAATTTTTTTTACTGCGTTTATTTATTTTGTGTGTATGTTTCCATGCTCATGTGCCCATAGAGGTCAAAGGAGAACTTGTAGGATTCAGTTTGTTCCTTCTCTTCCTTCTGCCACCTCAGTTCCAGGGATGGAACACCTGTTGTCAGGCTTTGTGTTGAGTACCCTTAGCAGCTGAGTCATCTTTCTATCCCTATTATTGCCATTTTAATCTCTCCTTATAACCACTCAATCTCACAATCCAGGACTACAGAGATAGTTCAGTAGTTAAAAGCACTTCCTGCTTTTCTAGAGGACTTGAATTCAGTTCCCAACACCACATGGAGGTCCCACACCTGTCTGTAAGTCCAGTCTGGCCTCTGCAGGCACCAAGGGCACATGTAGTACACATGTATGCAAACAAAACACTCATATACATAAAGTAAAGTGAATAAACTCTAACAATAATAAATATCTACAAATAAAATCCAGGTCCCCTCACAAGCAAGCTCTCTCATCCTTGTCCTTTTACTTATGATGATAAAATTTGTATCCTCCGAAGCAAATCTGTGTGTCAGACATCAAATCCACAGCATTATTTATATCTTCAGATACAATTTAATGATTCCGCTTATGTGTTTCATGAGAGTTATTCATAGTTTGATCAGATAAGATATTTTTGGCAGGCAGCAGTACGGCTTCTCTTCCTCCAGCCGACTGATGCAGGGTTTTCTTACACAGATAAACATCAGTTTAAAGGCATTGGATTGGGAGGCACCTAGAACCCCAAGGTTTCGACAAATGCCTGGAGATCCTCTGGCTTCTCCTCTCTGTGAGCTGGTGAGTTACTGACTGTGATTGAGTGTGGCTACAGAACTACAGCTGTGGACTCGTGGCCATTGACTTTCCTGAGAAGAGGGTGGGAATGGTGAACTCAAGCACGGAGGAGCTATGTGCCTTCTGATGCTTTGAGTTGTTTTTAATTTATTTTTCTTTTATTGAGTCAGCTTAGGCTTGCCTCAGACTCTGGATTCTTTTGTTTCAACCCCTTGATTAGTGGGATCATAGACGTATGCTTTCATACTTGGCCCTAAATAGGTTTTAATCTTGTCAGTATACTTGACAGGAAATGAAGTATCTGGGCAGTCCCATTACTACAGTTCCTAAACTGAGTCAAAATCTAAAGCTAGAAGACCAAGAAGGGACTTCAGAAGACCCGATGGAGTGTTCCCTAGAAGACCAAGATGCCAAGGTTCGGGGTTCTGTTACTTTTCATTTTTCAACCTTTCTTTTGCATTTTACTTACTTCGTGCATGTGTCTGTTTCTGTGTGTGCATGCACATGCATGGCATATATGTGGTGGTCAGAGGACGATTAGTGAAAGTATGTTCTCGCCTACCGTGTAGGTCCAAGCATCACACTTGGTCATCAGGCCTCACAAGCTGAATCATCATCTCAGTGGCTTTTGGATTTTTGTTATTGTTTTTGTTTTTTATTTTCTTAAAAAACTGGGTCTCACTGTGTGGTCCAGGCTGCTGGCATACTGTTTATCCAGAGTGGCTTTGAACTGGCAATCTTCCTGTCTTAACCTCCGAGTACTAGGATTATAGGTGTGCAGTACTGTGCTACCATACCAACTTTTCTCTTTCATCTTGTTTGTTCGTTTGAGATCAGGTCTCACTATGAGGCCCAGGCTGACCTGCAGCTCACTTGTAGCCAAAGCCGTTCTGGAATTCACTGTAGCAGCCTAGGCTGCCTCGAAACTCTTTGAAATCCTCTTCCCTCAGCCTCCCAAGTGCTAGGATTATAGACATGAGCTTCTACAATTGATCCTACGTAAACAATATTGTTTGCCTATTGTACTAGGGCTGTGACAAAACAAAACAAACAAAAGGCAGTCTCAGTGGTGATGTATACCTGTAATTCCATTACTTTGTAGGTCGAAGCAGAGGTTTGTGAATTAAAGATCAACCTTGAGACATAATGAGATTTGGTCTCAACAAGGACTATAGGACTTGAGAGATGGCTCTCCAGTAGAGCTGTTCTTCCAGAGATCCATGGTTTGAGTCCAAAAAAAATTGTTTTCTTAAAAAAAGAAAAAAAAAAAAGGAAAATCTCTAGACTCTAAGAGATATCTAACAGACAGTGTCTTATCACCATGGAGATCATCCTATTACTGGATGAGAAGTTTCGGTCAGCAATTTTAGTCACTATCAAAGCAATGGCTGGAATAACCTAGCAGGTTATTGCAAGTGTCTTCCAAGGCACTTCCCACATCATAGGGAGATAATCTGAAGCTGTGTGTGCCTGGTAGGTGTGTGTTGACACCAGAGAAAACAAGGTGGACAAAGTTGGCTGTACATGGAGTAAGCTGTGAAGGGCACCAAGCTGACTGATGGAGATGTGAAGAGCACAAAAGGCGGGGTGGGGGACCACTGGAAGACTGCACTAGCCACACGATGCACACCTTACAGAAACTTTAAAGACTTAGAAATAAGTGATCTGCCAGCCTTGGTGGTTCATGCTTACAATTCTAGCACTTGGTCTATTAAGGTTTCCTCAAGCTTGAAGTTAGCCACTATAACAGAGGAACACTCAGTTTCAACACAAGGCAAATGTGGTGTCATGGAGTTAGGTACATGGGCTCCAGTTCTTGCCTACCAGTAGTGGTAAGACTACTGTAAAGTTCAATTTTCCCTTTTAAATTGGACAGCAGGGCTGGGCAGAAGGCTCAGCTCCTAAAGTACTTGTTACTTAAGCATGAGGACCCCAATTCAGGTCCTCAGAACCCACATACGTGCTGCCTGTGTCTACCTGTAATTCCAGCTCCAGAAAGGTGAGGCCAGCAGATGGAGATTGGAGCACGCTGCCTAGCTAGACCAGCCTTACCAGCAAGTTCAACTGACAGACCCTGCCTTAGTGAATAAGGAGAGGGGTGACTGAACAAGACGCCTGGTGTCCACTGGGGCCTCCACACACATCTGCAAGCACACACACACATGCAAAAAATAAAATGGAGAACATGATAAACTTTTCATAGAATTCCTGACCATATGATAAAGTATTAAAAGCTGTTTGTATAATTCCAGCACTCGGGAAGCTGAGGCAAGAGAGTCCAAGTTCAAGGCCTGCCTGGTTATATAGTAACGCCCAGCCTCATCTCTGTTTCTCCCTAAAGTAAAGGGTGTTCTCATCTTCTGTGTGCGTGTGTGTGTGTGTGTGTGTGTGTGTGTGTGTGTGTGT
>JADRCD010184423.1:0-10622 GCA_019843815.1 Montemys delectorum
TAGTCACAGAAGTTGTGAATGAAGCCAATATAACTAGATCTGGATCCAGACAGAAGAGCAAGGTTTAGGCAGCAGGGAAGCGGAGAAGGGCTGTTGCAGCCAGTTGTGGCCCCTTGTTCAAACAAGAAGACCCTAGCTCCCACGCAGAGCCCTTTTACTCAGTGTTGTGAGTGTGGGTGGTGAGCAGTCTGTCAGGCCTCCTTAACCCTTTGGCTTGATGGCCCCATCTAAGACATGATCTGCATGTCTGCCTGTCTGTCCTGTTGAGTGGTGCTGCAGATAGGGTGCTCAGAAAGGGAGCCTAAGGTGCATACAGAGTTCTGAGGGCAAGTCCAGGAGACAGAACGATGGAGCATTATGATGGCCAATCTCAGTTGTCAATTTCACACATAAGGAGAGATGGAGCCTCAGCTGAAACATTGCCTCATCAGTTGGTGTGAATTTTTTGATGAGATGATGATGATGATGATGCCTTTGAAAGGAGGAGGACCCAGCCCACTGTGGGTGATCCCATCCCTAGGCAGGTGGACCTAAGGAAAGTAGCCTGAGTACAAGAGGAGTAGCCTTCCGCTATAGTTTCTGTTTCAGCTCCTGCTTGAATTTCTGCCCTGACTTCTCTTGATGTACTGTGGCATGGAAGTGTAAGCCAAACAAACCCTTTCCTCCCTAAGCATCTCTTCATCCTTTCATCTTGGTGTGGATGGCAGTAGCAGAAAGTGAACTCTAACAAATGTGTCTCTTGTCTGCACCCAGTGAGTACAGGATTCCTCCTGGTGTTCAGGCTTGGGCTCTACACTCCCTGCAAGAACTTTTGCGAGCAGTGTCATTGGGACATCAAGGCTGAACAGGCCCCTCTAGAATACAGCTATGTTGTTTCTGAAGACATCAAGGATCTATAGAAGTGCCGGCCTAGAGAAGCGACTCTTATACAGAGCTCCCTGCTTCTCCCCACACTCTAACATGACCTGGCTGTTACTCCTCTTGGCTCCTGTGTAACCTTGGCTCATGAATACTTTTTGCAGTCCTCATCACAGGAAATGCAACAAGATACAATTTGCAAGGAAGTCCTTTGAGTTCTGGATATCTGACCTCCTTGAATCCAGCCATAGGGGAAGAGAACACCATAAAATATTAGAAGAACCTACACTGCCAGGATTTGGCATGGCGCTTGCCAATCTCAGAGAGCATTTGAATGTGCTCTAACCCCCTTCACTTCAGCACCTTGATGACAATCATGGTTGCTTGTTGATATTGGTCACCTAGAGTGTGTGGTACTGCTACGTATATGGTAGCTAGATATTCACTCACATTTCTGAAGGAATAAGTAAAATGATAAACATGTTGCATGGATTTAAAACTCAGGTATGAAAGCTAGGACCTGATTGGGCAGCCCCAACCTCTTTGTATATGTGTACGCAAGACAGCAAGGCCAGGTCCCTCTGCAGGGTCAGCCCTGCCTGCGTTGCTCCCTTGCACGCTCTCTTAGGCATCATCGGTACCATCCATCTTCAAGCATGTTTTACCTTCTCTCATTCATACATTTGCCCCCAAAGGGAACCAAAGGCCATGTGTAAAAAGAATTATTGTTTCTATCTAGCTCATATAAAAGACATACAATCCTGGTATTTTATTTACAAGCTGTAAGCCTAGATTGGGCAGGTTTTAGAGATATTCTAATTTACATCCCAGTCACAGGTCCCTTGCTACTTGCTGTTTCTCCTGGCCATGTGCTCATGGTTCATCTACTCTCATGGAGGCCTCTTCCTTCCATTGTCTCCTTTTTCTTTTTCTTGGTCTCTCCTGAGACCCTTAACTCTATCTTCAAGTCCTGCCTTTCTCTCCATACTGCCCAATCATAGGCTCTAGATATTTATTAACCAATTAGCTTTAAACTGGGGAACAGGGTTTACATAGCATCACTTGGTGAATGTGGGGAGGGGACAGCAATTTGAGGGGGGCAATATTTAGCATTTGCATACATAGCAGCACCAGACCAACCCCCAACAGCTATGCACACCCAGGAAGCAACCCGAGTCACCCTTTCCTTTTCCCTTCTCTCCCATCACCCCACCTACAGTTCAGCTGATCATGTTTTTCCTAGAAAATATAAACATCTTAACAATGCTGGCTGCCTTCTGTAACTCACGTCATAGTGTTAGACCCACGCCAACGGCTACAACTGTGGAAGTTAAGGATAGACTTTAGAACCCGTCATCCCAAGTTTGAATCTTAATTCTGCTACTTCTCAGCTTAGTTACAGTATAAAAATGAAACTCCACAATCTAATGGTAAGGCCCTATTGCTGAAGGCGGAACATTTATATTTCCTTGAACACAGAGAAGCTGGGCTGATGCCTAGCTAGAGCCTGCGTCCTTAGTGACTAGTGTTCATGGTGCTGGCAGGTACTCTGCATGTTACCAGAGGAGAAAGGTAAACACCAACCCCAGCTACAAACTTTATAATCTACGATGGTGACCTGCCTTCATGATAGACCAATGCATTGTGGCACAAACGTTGTGGGAGAAGCCAAACACTCTCTGATTGGATTTAAGGCCCATGCATGACACTGCTCAGGTAGCCAAGAACCTAAGACTGTATAGGCCTTAGGAGGAGACTAATACTACTGTGCTGCTAAAGGAACATAACAATAAAATGACTCTGAATGACATTCTTCTGTACACATCATGTGTTGGATCCTTCAGGTGTAGAAGGGGGCTGATGATATCTCCTAGCCCCTGGATACTGCAAGGCACAAATGAGATAATATACATAAAGTTCCTGGTGTGTATAAAATACAAAAATCATTAGCTAGCATCAGTACAATGACTTAAATATTTACAGAGTTAATTATGGGTAAAGAAGAACATCATAATATTTGCCAGATCTGTACTTTTATATCGGTTCACAGCATGATTTTTTCATTTTTCATATATACATACATATATGTATATGTATATGATATGATATGGTAATGTGTCTATAATAAGATGCTGATGTGTATTTAAAAATACTCTAGAGTTATGTCCCTTCATCTTGGTTTCCTGCAAAACCAATGGATAGCTAATTAATCTTTAAGGCTCTATGCAGCTGTAAAGTTGGGCTGTGAGTATGTGAGTGAGTATTTGAGTATGTATGTGAGTGAGTATGTGAGTATGTGAGTGGGTATGTATGTGAGTATGTATGCGAGTGAGTATGTGAGTATGTGAGTGGGTATGTGAGTATGTATGTGAGTGAGTATGTGAGTGGGTATGTATGTGAGTATGTATGTGAGTGAGTATGTGAGTGAATATGTGAGTATGTGAGTGGGTATGTGAGTATATATGTGAGTGAGTATGTGAGTGAGTATGTGAGTATGTGAGTGGATATGTGAGCATATGGCCATGACCAAGGCAACTCCCATAAAGGAAAGAATCTAACTAGAGACCCTAACATAGTGTCAGGAGCTTAGTCCATTATCATCATGGTGGAAACATGGTGGAAACATGGTGGCAGGGAGCATGGTAGCAGGTGGTATGGTTCTGGAAAAGTAGTTAAGAGCTTCATCCTGATCCTTAGGCAGAGGTGGGGGCGGGGAGGAGGGGAAGAAGGAGAGAGGGAGAAGGAGAGGGAGAAGAAGAAGGAGAGACTGGGAGTGTTTGGCATGGGGCTTCTCTGAAGCCACCAAGGCCCACTCCCAGTGACACACTTCTTCTAACAAGACCACACCCATTCCAACAAGGCCATACCTCCCAATCCCACTCAAACAATACCACTCCCTGAGGACTAAGCATTCAAATACCTGAGCCCATGGGGCCATCATCATTCAAACCACCATACTTACCTACTGACATCAAAAGGAGAAATCTGTCTACTCTCCTCATGGAGATTGACTAGCCATGGGGAGCCCAGTTATAACAGAAGGGCCTGGACTTCCCAAAGCAACCCAACCACGGGCTTCACAGAGAGGCCTGGGCCTGGGATGTGGTGTGTGACTCTCTGAAGGCTGGTGGCTCCGACACAATCCAGGATACAGCAAAGAACTGCTCTTGGGAGGGGAACTGTGATGGGAAGCGGTCAGCTCTCAGCTTACACAGCTCTGACTTACACAGAAGTCCATCTTTGCTTGGCAGGAGCCAACCTGTGTAGACATTCACTGCATGGTCAGCAGATGGAGACCTTCAATTTCTTTCTCATTCACTTAAAAAAAACCCCAAACCCAAAATTAAACTAGAGACATGAACAGGTGATTCAGTGACCTGCAGCACTTCAGTGAGCATTTACATGATCTCTGAAGGAGTTTTCAAGCACAGTGCATCTGGAAGTGTGGCAGCCACTGAGGAGGATCATCTCTCTACAGAGCTCCGGCATCTTTGACCAAATGGGGATGGCCCGGGATCTGAGCTTTATAGAAAGCAACACTGGACAATCAGGAGCTTTCAACAATGAAGACAACCCATGTCCTGGCAGCTGCACAGAGGTGTGTGCTGTCAGAAATGAGGAAGCCAGATTAGAGCTCTGAGCCACTGGGCTCAGTGACACCTTGTCAAGGCCACTCGGCTGGCAGTTCCCTCACTGTGCCATCACTACCTGGGGGCAGATACCTGGGGGTGTTTCTGCTACTGAATATTGATGGGTCAGGATGGCAAGCTCCACCTCCTGTCCTACTGTCCACCAGCCTCTCCACTGACAGTTGACATTGGACCAGATGACTGATCATCCACAGTGCTGATGGGTTCAGTGCCTCAGAGACTGCAGGGAAAACAGGAAAGGCCAAACAGTGGAAGCAGAAGTCTAATTTCCTACAGTGTCAACTCTGGATAAACAGCTCCTGGTGTGCCCATGAGCCAGTGTTCATCTTTGCTTCCCAGCCTCAGGAGGATCTCAGGAAATAATCTCAGGTTTTCAGAGCAACAAAGTTATCATTAGGTTTCTTGGCAGCAGGATGAAGACTGAGCAGGAGAAAAAGAAAATCAAAAGGGGAAAAAAAACCCACCCCACTCTTTTAGATAAAAATCACAATTCAAAGGGAAATAATTCATTCCTCTCCACCCACCTAAAATGAAGGCATCAGACTTCCTCCACGGAAAGCAGTCCCCTTTATCCAGTCTCCCTGTTAGTGGGAGAGTGGTTCTGGGATCCGCAGGTGTCTGAGGAAATGCTTCTGTTTATTTTTAATGGGGAAGCTGCTTCACATGAACTGGAGGGAAGTCTTTTGTATGGTGTCGCTGGAAGATGGAGATGGAATCCATGGTGAAGTAAGGCGTTCTTGACAAGGGACCAAATCCACACATGTAGACCTCCTGCTGGTCTGACAACTCAGAATGTCTTCCTGGCTACACGCTGGAGACATCATGTCCAGTGCCACCTGGGCAAACTGAACCTTGGTTTTCTGAAATAAAAGGTTTTATATCCATCTGTATTTGGCAGCCACAAAGCTTGCCATATGCCGAGGGAGAGTGAGTGTAAGAGTTGAATGGCATGCTGCTTCGTCTTGTGGTGTATCACAGCTGAGTCATATTCATCTCGACACTCAGAGAACATAAATAGATTGTGGGGGGGGGTTGAAAGTAAGAAATCTGCATGCCTTGGGCTTTTCAAGTTCTCCTTGTTGGATGTTCTTTCTTCCTTGGCTTTCTTGCCTATGAAGAAATAAGATCTGAAGAGGAGGTTCTGCTCCAGCTTTAGATGTCTTGGTACATCAGATCCAGAAGCTTGATTGAATGACAGAGAACACACTTTCATTTCTTAGAATATCAAGTGTAACCCAGAAGATACTCCAACATATAATAAGGACACATGCTCCACCATGTTCATAGCAGCCTTATTTATAATAGCCAGAAACTGGAAACAACCCAGATGTCCCTCAACAGAGGAATGGATACAGAAACTGTGGTACATCTACACAATGGAGTACTACTCAGCTATTAAAAAACAATGAATTTATGAAATTCTTAGGGAAATGGATGGGTCTGGAGAATCTCATTCTGAGTGAGGTAAGCCAATCACAAAAGAACACACATGGTACGCATTCTCTGATAAGTGGTTATTAGCCCAGAAGTTTGGAATACAGGAAGAACAACCCACAAACCACAAGAAACTTAAGAAGAAGGAAGACCAAAAGGTGGACATTTCATTCCTTTTTAAAAAGGGGAGCCAAATACCCACGGAAGGAGTCACAGAGATTAACTGTGGAGCAGAGACTGAAGGAAGGACAAGCATATAGCTATCTCCTGAGAGGCTCTGACAATACCTGACTAATACAGATGTAGAGGCTCACAGCCATCCATTGAACTGAGTACATGGTCCCCAATGAAGGAGTTAGAGAAAGGTTCTATGGAGCTGAAGGGTTTACAGCCCCTTAGGACGAACAACAATATGAACTAACTAGTACCCTTAGAACTCCCAGGGACCCAACCGCCAACCAAGGGCTATACATGGTGGGACTGAATGTTTTGGCAGCATGTGCATAGTAGAGGATTGCAAATTCGATCATCAATAGGAGGAAAGGACCTCGGCCTTGTGAAGGTTTTGTGCCCCAGTGTAGGGGAATGCCAGGGCCAATAAGTGGGAGAGGGTGAGGTGGCAGGCATGGGGAGGGGGGAGGCAACAGGGGTTTGTTCTTGTTTTTGTTTGTTTGTTTGTTTGTTTTTTGGAGGGGAAACTGGGAAAGGAGAAATTTACATGCAAATAAAGAAAATATCTAATTAAAAAACAAAACAAAACAAAACAAAAAAAGAATATCAAGTATATCCTAGACCAAGGTTAGGAGGAAGAGACTAAGCCTTCTGCAGACAGTGGGCACTGGATTGAATTCTCTGGGCTAGTACAATTCCCAGCCTTCACCATCCCAACCCCATTGACCATGGTGGGGGACCCTTAAAACCATTTGCTGATTCTTGCAGCAGAAATCCGCTGAGAAAAACATCAGAACACATCCTCAGATGCAGGTGAATTATCTATCTCACATCTAGAGCGGTGGTTCCCAACCTTCTTAGAGCTGCAACCCTTTAATACAGTTCCACATATTGTGTTGACCCCCAACCATGAGATCATTTTGTTGCTACTTCTAACTGTAATTTTGCTACTGGTATGAATTGTAATGTAAATATCTGATATGCAACCCCAGTTGGGGGTCACGACCCACAGGTTTTTTTCTAAGGTTAAACAAACAAATGAACAAACAAACAAAAAAATTCATTGTCTGTTACCAAAATGGTTACTCTAAAGAGTTCTGGCGTGTAGTTACCATGAAGAACAACCTAGAAGAAGAAGGAGGAGGAGAAGGAAGAAGAAGAGGAGGAGGAGGAGGAGGAGAAGGAGGAGGAAGAGGAGGAGGAAGAGGAGGAGGAGGAGGAGAAGAAGAGGAAGTGACCAATGGTGATGAACTACAAGTTATTGTGGTGACTTTGTAGAGTCAATATGCCAAGCATATCAACAAATATTTATCAAGCAATCCCTATAATGGTATAAATCTAAAAGGCACAGCTTCTGCCCTAAAGAGTTTATACTATCTGTTGGGGGAAGGGCATGGGGGAATGTGAGAGACAATCATTTAACAGTTACAAGACGGTAAGACTTAAGGCAAATAAATGCAGAGATCTGAGGAGTTTCCAGAATGAAATCTGAGACAGGAAAGCTCATGGGGCCGTTTAGTTTATTATGTGTAAGTCTCAAGATTAGCTACCCCTCTGGAGGGCTCATGTAATTAGCACTGTGCTGGGCAATTACTGAAATTATCATTTCTCAAGATATAGAATTAAAAACCCTTAAAAAGACGTTGAAAAAAAGAGGCAGCAGTGCATTTGTGTGTGTGTATGTGTGTGTGTGTGTGTGTGTGTGTGTGTGTGTGTGTGTATGAGAGTTGGGAGGGAGAAAAGAAAGAAAGAAGAGAGAATTAAGGAGACAGACAAGGCAAGGGGCAGAGAAGGGGAAGGGAAGAAAAAAAGAGACAGTCAGTCTAGCCCCACACCCTATTCCCCTAAAAGAATCCACTAAGACCAAAAAAGAATTGTTAAGGGCACCAGCACCCACAAATGCTGTTAAAACATTTAAATATATGAAAGCATTTAATGTGCTTTTCAGGCCAATGGATATAAAAACAGACTGCGCCCCAGGAAGAAGCACCCCACCTCCACCCCATGGGATGTCTGATGTTTGAAAAACATCTGATGGTAGGATGTTTGGACAAGGTGCTCAGAGAGGAGAGAAGAGATAGAACAGATTAATTATGCTATTAAGTAGTATATAATTATCAGGCACATTTAATATCACTGTATTTATGGCAGTTTTCAAGATAAGTCTACATCGTTATCTTACATTATTCCCACAAGGTGTTTAGTGTGCTTTTCTGAAGTGCTCTGGTTCTAAGAGGTCTGTGCAGTCGGTTTGGCTTTCATCATGCCCCGGTGCAGGAGGAGAGATGGGGAATAGCAAAGCTCTCGGTATATCAGCTTATGTTGAAACATGTTCTTTCTTAGCTCTGCCTCTGCCATGGAGGTAAGAATGGCTTGGAGTGCCCAGGTGGTGAAGATCAAAGGGCAGAGTTATTGCTTTGCAAGTTGCTCTTGTAAAGCCAAATACAATTTAAGAAGACTGAGAGATAAAAAGTGAAGACACTATCATCCATCTTTCACGGGACTAAGAGACAGCCAGTCTATGGAGATTGGGTGTCAAGTCTGGTGAAACTGGGACCTGAGTAGGGAGACCCTGGGGTTAGACAGAGTGTTATGGAATATTGATAGGATACAGAGTTCCCTGGGAGGGGCTGAGTTCCTGCTGACTGAAGTGTGGGAGTGTAGGAATGTGAGCAATGTAGAAGCAGTGTTTGGAGTGCTAAGCAAGGTCAGCAGAGCACTGTGAATACCAACATGGCTGCAAGAAGCACACCAGAGAGGAAGCCAGGGGCCAAAGGAGTTTAACTGGAGGCAGAAAATCACCACCTGCTGGTAAGCAAGGTTTCCAATCAAGGAGGATCCCCTTGTAACCCCACCGGGGATATTGATAATATCAAAAATAGTTTGGGCTGTCATATCTAGGAATGGGGTACCACAACCAGTATCAAGTGCAGAGAGGTCAAAAAGGCCTAAAGATCTATAATATGCCAGCATCTCCCATGACAAGGACCCGAAACTAAAATCATGAATGAAGCGCCAGGTGAGACGCTCTCTGAGCATGGATGAGTTACTTAACCTTTTATGGATTCCAGTCTCATCAGGTGAAGAGCAGGGCTAATAAGTTACTGTGATAGTTAAGCCAAGTGTGACATTGTAAGTACCCAATACATGTTAACTCTCTCCCGTCTCTCTTTCTTGCTGTCTTGCTCTCTGAGTGACCTATAGCTCACCTGTGACACGAATCAGACTCCGTAATGCATCTCTAGTGAGAAGTCTTAGTTCTCCAATACTTTCTGAGAATGGCCTGTTTTGCAGGTGGCTGTTGCCTGAGAAAATTGCTAGAAAATCATGTCAAGGTCAAAGAAAGTCTGATTCAGCAAAATGGTTCAACACAACATCACTCTGATTCTTAGATTAAGAATGAAATCTATACTTCAAGCTTTACCTAGCCAACTCTGAATCAAATCCAGGCTACTTAAACCCTTTTATCATCATTGTTCTTAGGCATGCTTTCTGAATCATTGAAGATTTATTTAGATGTATAAAAACCATCATTTTAATTCTAAACCCTTAAACAGCTCTAAAAGTCAACTATATACTCTGTGCATTTTTGATGACATACATCCAATAGCTTAAGTATTTCTCTATAACCCAAGGTCATTACAACTGACACCAATTATCATAAACACATCAAAACAATTGATGGATTTAGGATCTAAAGTTTGGTGGACTTTAATCTATACATTATATCTCTTGTCTTTTGTTTACATTTATTAAAGAGGAAAATTTTCCTGCTTAGTTTCTTATTAGAACATCAAACACTAGTCTTAGTCTGGAGTAGATTCAAATTTTTAGGAGTCTGATGCGTATACAACTGATCATTGTTGAGGTGTTCCTTAATAAAGAATATAAAATTAGGACACTTAATTAGACTGCTAGCATATTTCTCAAAGATTCCCCTCTCTGGTTAAGTGAACAAGGATTTAATAATACACAGAAGTGAGTATAAAATCTACCAATACACGCCAACCAATTTCTGCTGAACTGGGGCTCCAAAGTCTTGACAGCCTTTCCTACAACATATGACATAAAGTGACATGTGCTGGGGTGCAAAACAAAGTGGCGATCCCAGCCACATGTGATTAAAAGCTGTTACTTTTGTAGTTTAGAAAACCTTTGACCCAATGAATACACTGCAGGAGCCACTTCCTGTCAGTTGGTCTTTATCTCATCTACGTACAAAAAATAAGAATCCTTAACTATGTTGACACCTCTGATCTATCTATCTATGCATCCATCATCCATCCATCCATGCATCATCTATCTCATCTATCATGTGTCAGTCTGCCTATTTTCTGTCTACCTGTCTATCTATCTATCTATCTATCTATCTATCTATCTATCTATCTATCTACCTATCATCTGTCTGATTATCTCTCTGCCTGTCTATCTATATATCATCTGTCTGTCTGTCTATCTATTTTCTATCTATCTATCTATCTATCTATCTATCTATCTATCTATCTATCT